>JAPMOR010078621.1:621283-675072 GCA_026543865.1 Argiope aurantia
GATTGCAAAATGCTCATCGGATTCCAAAATTAAACTGCGCACACATATTTGATGTGCGTGGCCTGAGCACAAATTACTTCGTGAATGGATATATGTTATCAATTAACATACAGTATGGCACAGTTATAAGATAAACGTCATCTAATTGCACGATTATTTTAAGTTCTACAGTATAAAGTTCTAGTTTTTCCAAATGCAAAATGTTTATCGGATTCCAAAATTAAATTGCGCACACACTTTTGATGTGCATTGCAGGAGCAAAAATTGATTCCACTTAACATTTAAAATAAATCGCGGAAAGGACCTTCCAAAAATTTTTCACATATTACTTAAAATACTAGTCTCTACTATTCATATTGCAATCTTAATAAATATATTTGTGCATCATTAATCACACGTCACTGGAGAACAATGGTTGCGAAAGAGTCTATTAAGATGCAATTAAAATGTGGGATGCGGTTAATGTACAAGTAGTAGAAAACTGAATATTGATTTTAGACACCTTTTTTTCCAACAAATTGATACCAAACTTTGACACGGAACTACAATTATAGTTACAAAATCACATATGAAATTTCATACATTTAAGTCGTGTTAGAGTTATGAGTTAAAAAACTTGGGAAATTGCAGACGAAGTACGGTCAGCCTCTTGACGGATCTGGTTTTATATTTGATACGTATTCATACATTAGATCAAAAATAATATGAGCCAAATTTTATCCATGTAGCTCTCTTCATTTTTTAGTTAATGTATTAATTATATTGAAACAGCGGGTCGAATAGGCTTCTTTTAAATACGATCTACAAATTTGGTGGAAAGACCATATAGGCTCAAAAAGACTGAATTCATAGACAGGCGCACACAAAACAGACATAATTCGAAAAATTTGCTTTTTTAGATTTACAACATAGAGATTCCCCAAAGTTTCAAAGTTCACATTTTTTTATGTTTATAATAATTTCACTTCTTATACTTCGTATATGTGAAAGTAAACATTTATTGACTGTAAGAATAGTCCCGAAACACATAGTGACAGATCTGAATGGGATAAAGGTAATTAACAATTCACAAATATACAATAAACATAACTGGATGTGTCTTCAAACTGCAAGTGGTTTATTTTTTTTAGCAATGACATAGCGTCATTTCCGATTGCAAAATACCAACGAATTCCAAAATAAAAATGCAGCTGCACTTTTGAGAAGCATTCTCTGAGCATAGATTGACTCCACAGAATATGTGGAGTAAACACTATAAATGCATTACTGAAAAAAAAGGAATAAGGCATTGACCTGAATATGATATATGTAATTAATCTTCATGTTTTCAGCACCTTTCTTTTTATCAAGCCGAAAATTATTAAAAGAGAGCAAAAATATTAAATGAAACTGAATTTGAAGCTAATGAATAATTAAAATTCAGGTTAGCATATACTATCAATAAATTTTTTCTATAAATAAATTTTGCAGAATTATTAATAAAAAATATGATTTTACTTCGCTTTAATTTCGATTTATCACATTAATATTTATTAGTTAGATACTCTAACTTGCGTAACAAATATGAAGAGAAATCTTACATAAAAGTTATGATACGTTTCTGCTCACTTTCTCTGGTTTTAAAAATATTTATTGCTCTTAATTTTAAATTTTCTTTCAAGTTCTCAAAATAGCGGTAGCTCTGATTTTTCCCTTCTTTTGCGGTATAATTAATATTAATTAAAAGTTACAGCACGTTCGGAATACTAATTACGCCTTTTTTTGGTTGATGTGTAATAAATTTAAAAGTATTTCATGGTTGGGCTAGTTTCAGTCTTGGGCATTTTTTAATTTGAAAAAGAAAAAGAAATTGAGGGCAGAAAGAAAGTTCTACTTTTTTTTCAAGTTTACCGCTTCTTTTTTGTCATGCTTGACGCTCTTACATAAAAAAAACAGACATCTTTATTAGTAAATAATTAATTCTAAGCCTCTGCATATAGCACTACCAAGTCTTTATAGTGTAAAATAATTAATTAAACTTGCGTATGCTTGTAGATAAATCAAGTATTCCTAGTTGGGGCAACCACATATAAAAAAGGGCATTTGGAGGTCAATATCTGCTTCTGATATACTCATAAATCCAGATTTTTTTTAAAAAAAATCTTTACTCATGAATGAACTTGCCTATACGTGATAAGTTCCAAAGGCAATGGTAGCAAAACAAAAAAAATAATAATATTTTATTTAACTTAGAAAGGAAGAAAAAAATCGAAATCCCAGACTTCATGAAGCAAATTAATATTTTTTTATAAAGAAAATTGAAATGAAGTGATAATGGCAAAAATGAGCCAATGGAAATTTGCATATGCTTATGGATAAATCAAGTACTCACAGGTGGAACAATCACATATAAAAAAAGGCATCTTGCGGTCAATATCTGCGTCTGACATACACAAAATACTAAGAAGGATTTATTTTAAATCTCTTCTTGTGAGAAAACATAATGATACGCGGATAAGGTACAAAAGCCTTGAGAGCAAATACAAAGATAATAGCAAAATAATAATGATAATGTTTGATAGAACGTAAAAAGGAAGAAAAAAATGGAGAACAGATTTCATCAGATGAATTAATTTTTTTCTAAACAATAAGAAATTAAATGATATTAAGAACAATGTGTAAAAAAAAAAAACCCTTTTGAAAATGCAATAGCACTTTGTGTCCTTGAACTACTCAGGACTTTTCAGATTCCGGGAAATTTGGATTATTCATGAAATTTCATAAAAACCTTTTGATAATAATTAATTTATTTAACTACTTAATACTATTCTTATCATTAAATTACTACTTTAAACAAATTCAAAAAGAAATGGAACGAAAAATTCAAAAAATAATTTTAGAATAGATTATAATCTTATTAGTATGGCATTTCAAAATTTTCGGTATTAATGTTTTGAAAAAAAAAATTGAAAAAAAAAACTCTTCACGGATAAAAAAAATTTGTCGTCAGTGGACAAATGAAAGTTTGACCTTTTAGATGGTAAGAAAATATTTCTTTTAAAAAAAGTTCTCCCAAAATTACTGCGGAAAAATAGCAGCATTTTGGATAATATCTGATTAATTGAAATTTGATGAATATTTGTCCTTTTAAAAGTTAACGATAAAGAGTAAGTGGACGAAGTTTGGTTGAAATTTTCCCAGTCATTTAGGTGGAAATGTGAAATATACATAGATATAATGAATTTTATCATGTTATAAGGTTTAGAAATAATTAAACGATTAACAATTTCAAGAGATAATACGATTGAACTAATTATGTTATCAGCTTTTGAGTGATTTTAGAACTGAAGTAGAGAGGAAAGGAGCGGCACCAATATTAGAGCCTAATTTAAACGGTGAAAGAATTTAATATTCATATAACTTGTTTACAAATAGTACTGACATTCTGAGTAATGGAATCTTAAATACACTTTTCTTTGATCAGGTTTCTATGAATATTTGCCTTGTTAATTTATTGGATTTATTGGCACACTAGCTTTTTAAAAAAAATCTATTTGCTTGAATAAATTTGTCAGATTCTTGCTCTCGATCAGCTTACTTATTCTATGATTTCTTTTTACTGATAAGTGGATGACCTATCATATTTATTGTTATTCCCATATAAGAAAATACCATCGGAAGTTCGTATCAAAGTGACTTTTATAATTTTGATTAATTATTACTTTACAATGATGCGCATGTGTGTGTGTGTGTATTTTGTTTTTCTGTAGGCCAGACAATTCGACTTAGAGCTGGAAAATTCGGCATACGTAACTTTGTAGGGTAAAAATGAGCGACTCGGGGTGATTTTTAAAAAAAAATACTAGTTCGAATTTCATTAATTTTGCCTATTTAAAAAAAATCGGAGTTTTAATGACAAACTTTGGAAAATAGTGCAACATATAAATGACTCGCACATCAAGGTAAATCGTAGAATTCTAAAAATTATCCTTTAAAAGATACCATTCCTTTGCCTTACAATTTTTCTATTTTTTTATTAATTTTCAAAAATATTGTAAGTGTATTTTATAACAATATATTTCATTGTTGAAGTGAAACTTAAATCAAAATTTACTAATAATGCTGCTAATATTTTGGCATGGCAATTTTTTTTATCTATTGTTGATATTAACATATGAAGATTCAGCTTATTTCTTCCTGTTGAGTAGGTTTCAGTACAAGGAAAGCTTATAAAAAATTTCGGAAATCTTAGTGTATAATTAGGGTTTAGCTTCAAAATGAGTCAATATTGAAAAGATTTACACTGCTACTCTTTCCTGTGATATAATTATGTCGTATAATATTTCGGTCCTCTCACCACGTTACTTATATTTAAAGTTTATTCTGTAGAAAGATATAAAAAAATAACTATTATATGAATATCTGAATTATTTTTGTAATTATAAGATGACATCTCCAGGCAAAAATAACTAGTAATTATAAATGAACAGCTTTTCAATATAACAAACGTATGTCATATTCTTAGAAAGGATGTACAAAAAAATTAGATACATAAATAATTCATAATTCATAGAAAGGATAAAGGATGCACAAAAAATATGATAAATGTATAGCGCAATGAGCAAAACGGTGTAAGACTTCTAAAATATTAAGATCTATATGTCTATCAATATTTGATATTTAAAAATACTTCGCTGAAACTATCCATTAATACCATGTTATACAAAATATTTCTGTGAAATTTTCATCAATCCTATATCCCGGCGAGTTAAAAAGTCACCAAACACAGCAACATAAAGTAAAATTAAATCTAAAATAACTTTTCAAGAAAAAATCTTGATATTAAACGAATTTCTCCAGGAAAATAAAAATCCCATTTGTTATTTCTGAAAAAAAAAAAAAAAAAAACTTTGCAGTGGTTTTTCTTTTTTATATTTTTTGGAAAAAATAGCATGTTTTATTACAACATGTTAAATACTTTAAATGTTAATCCAACGAGTCAACAGGTCGCCAAAGACAGCAACTGTAAAATAAAATTAAATCTATAGTAACATTTCAAGGGAAAGAAATCAACATTATAACAAATTTCTCCAGCAATATAAAAAAAAATCACTTTTTATATTTTTTCGATAAAAATAGGATGTTTTATTGCAACATGTTAAATATTTTACGCTTTCGTGTGTAGAAGTGCTCACCTACTTGCAAGCTTCTAACATACGACAAAATACAATATATTCCCTTCAGCTACATGTACCTCAGTGCGTGTCAAAAACATCAAGCAACTAAATGTGAAATATAGCCGCTTCGATTGTAATGGTTATATTTTATAGAAGAATGAAGCATTATTTTTTCCCAGAACGAAACAATGCTGCTTCAGTGACTAAGTCAAGGTAAAACGAAGTCTGACGACAGCGAGTGATCATTAAAATACGGTAACAGATGATGCTCTGTAAAGTATATTTTCTAAACGGTTTTTATATTCCTTTGTTTCAAGAGGGGACCTTTAAAATAAGCACTATTCATTCTAAAATAAATGAAAAAAGACGACAACGGACAGAAACTAAATGACGGGGCCGTCGTGATCATTTTTATTCGTTCTCTTCATGTTGTTTTCGCTGCTTGAATCCAGAGTCACTCACTATAAAGCCGGGTTTGAAAGGCTGTCGTAATGTATTGCTTCAGAGAAGCATTCGCATTGTTAGCTTTTAAGTTGTTGTGTTGTATAATAGGAAATGGACAATCAGAACTTCATTTCTTGATTTCTTTGCTGAAATAAAATGGGAATATCTAGGAAACGATGCTTTGCTCGGCACTTTTTTTTATTTGTAAAATCGTGTTTTTTCGATGAAAATATTTAGCCACGAATCACATACTGATTACATATGAATATTTTTCAATCTTACCTACATATGAACTGGTCATTTAAATAAATAAAAAAAATCCATGAATGCACTTAGTTAACATACTATTCGAAACAATTTGCAATATCACAGAATTCATTTTAAGTTTATCTACCCTTACTTATACTTTCAAACTTAGTTTTAGCACAGGGCCGTGGTGGCCTGGTGGTAAGGTCTCGGCTTCGGAACCGGAGGGTTTTAGGTTCGAGACCCAATTCCACAGAAGAATCGTCGTGTAAGCGGATCTGGTGCACGTTAAACGTCCTGGCCAAATGTCCTCCCCCTGGTGTGGAGAGGAGGGTGCCAGCTCAGTTGTCGTCCTCGTCATCTGACCACGGTTCAAAATTACGAGGTCCGTTCCAAAATAGCCGTAGTGTTGCTTTACAACGGAAGTTAATATAAATAAACTAAACTCAGTTTTAACACCATGAAATCGTGTCCGAGATGAGGGTATACGTATGACACTGTAGGCATAGAAAAAAGCTCAGATAGTTATAAAAAATGTGTCTGTAAAATCGCAACTTTCAGGAAAGACACCTATATAGATAAACTTAAAAAGTAAAACATTTTATTAAAATAAAATTTGATTCAAATCGTTTGTGCCATTTCTGGGATGCACGAAATAATTATGAATATACAAGAATTGCTCGTTTAAAGTTATAAAATTAAATTTATTTTTTCTTCAAGGATCTTATTTGGCTGCTCAATGCCGAATCTATTGACGATTTAGATGCAAAGTTATTGTTAAACGATGGACTTGACATAAAAAGGAATGTGTATTGATAATATTAGGTTTTACTTCCCAGTTTTTAACTCTGTGTGCAATTTCAGAGCCAGTGAATCAGAAAAAAAAGTTTTTGTTCTTTTAACTCAAGTTATTATTAAGTCATGTCAACTGTAATAACAAAGTTTAAATTTAAAACTTTCCATTCAAGCAAGTAATATTTTATGTAGCTCTCAATAAGTTAAATTCGTCAATTATTGAATTTAAAAAATTCTATTCTCAAAGTACATTAATTTTATTTAATGTTTATTCCGTAGAAAAAGGTCAGACAATTTTAACTATTTTATGAATGTCTGAATCACTTTAATAAGTATAAAATGACATTTCCAGACAAAACTAAATGATTATTTAAATTAGCAATTATAAATTAACAATTTTACATTATAGCAAACGTATGTAATATTATTTTTAAAATTTGGATTTAATCACTAAAAAATATATAACTCTAAAAATAATGTCTTTAATTACATTTTTAAAATTTATGCGGATCTATGGAAAAATATAAAATTTTAAATATTGTATGAATATCTGAATTATTTTCACATGTATACAATATCATCTTTAGACAATAGTAAGTGATTATTTAAATTAATAATATTAAATTAAGAACTTTACATTATAGCAAACGCATATAATATTCTTAGAATTATTTAATATTATTTTAAAAAGGATTGAAATATTAAAAAAATATAAAACTCTAAGTAAAACCAAAATAGGGAGGGAAAGAAATTATTTTAGAAAAAATATTTGTAACACAAAATTATGAATGACTCTTTTTTATTTAATATTAAACCAATATTTTATCTCAGTGAACGTATATTAAAAGAACTAGAATTAAAGATACACTTCATCGATGCAGTGAGATCACCTTTCTTTTAAAGATAAAACAGATACGATTAATCGCATACAGCTATTTCAATATATAATTGTAAATAAGAAAATCATCGGAAATATGAATAAAAAATACGATCTTGGAAAAAAAAAGAGGATGATGTCAGCTTTTGAACATGTTTTTAACTGTATCTCATTCTTAACGAATGAGTCGCTTGGATTTTTCAAATCTATACTGAGAAAAGGAAATTTTTCATCTCCAAACACAGTTTTAAAATTTCATTCATAAAGGGTTTTTTATTTGCTACTTTGAACGAGTTTTTGAGCATATTTACTTTTATCGCCTCTAATATCTCAGTGAAAAAAAGTGTCATTTCAAAGAAAAATTATAATACGAAAGAAATTTGGTTTGTACTTCGAGCACAATTTATTAAATTTTAATTTATTTTAAGCTATTTTCTTGAAAATGTTTTAGAATTAAAGCTAAGACTTGTGCATTTGACTTCATTGGACTGTAATCTTTTACAAATATTCTGTTCTTCTTACAAATAAATGTTCATTATTCAAGCATTTCACTCTAATTTAAGACTGAAAAGATCAAAATAACTTTTTCATTGATTTTTAATTAACAATTTTCATGAATTCATGATTCAAAGAATCTTTTCTCTAATCACAGAGTAGAAGTGTGACTTCTTCTCTGATTTGGCAAGAAACAAAATTTGTAAAAATACAAGAATTATGGAATTTATTTTTATACAATTTAATCTCTAATAGCATCATTTACAAAAATCTTTAACTTCAGTATTTTGCAGTTTCTTATTTTCCCAACATGAGCTTAAAACAAGCTAAACCAAAATGCCGTATCAACAAACTCCCTTCTAAAATTATATAAGTTCAAAATACTTTCAGACTTTTTTTCCTGTTTTCTGCTTTCCTGTTAAGATTATTCTAATTCCCGGTCATGGATCTCACAAACTCATACTAATAATAGAAAACTTTTTTTTAAATCCTGAAGAACAAGAATATTGTATGTGGGAAGTACATCATAATATGATGATGCATACATAATACTATTTTGCATCCATAATATTATCAGAATGGACTGCATGATGTTATACATCCAAATCAGTACATCTATAATATTATGGATGTACTGAATTACGTAGACTAACTTTTTATTCAATGCATTAAAATTTTTATAAGAATCAACGAAGTACTTCATTTCACGAAACTACATTGACAGTAAACCCTAGTGTTTGAAAAATAATTTTTAAAATTATTATTAACTATACAATTTTTTATTATTGTTTAAAATTAAAAATTCTCATAATTTTAATTAAGTATAATTTACTAAATAAATTAATTACTTATAAAATGATAATGCATGCAGTTTTTCAAATAATTTGATTTATCAGCCATTTCTTAAAATCTTAAATACAATTCTACATTCCCTTCTACAAAACGGGCCCAATAAAAACGCACAACGATATCACTACCAAAATCGGATTAGCCATCCATTCTGGCTTATCGGAAACTATTCCATACAATGACTGACCAGCCACCTGACCGAAAAGCTTAGTATAATAGACCGACCGACAAACATGTTGCCAATCACCCTTAACAAACATCGCACCACTGCTGCCACATCGGTTCGAAAACATCGCCTATTAGGTCGATTTCCCTTCATTCAATCTGCCGGGTTAAGGTGTTCTAACGATCCTTTCCAGAGACTTATAGGAAATCCATGGGAAAAGAGTTATTGGAGAGACTCTCTCCAGTGGAATTCTTCACGAAGAGAGTTCGATAAATAGTCCTTATGACGAATTTCGTTATTGATGGGGCTTGTTGCCTAGCGCAGGCCTGTTGTTTCTTCCCTTTATTGTGCAGACGATTAAGGGATAAATGAGATCTGTGTCTTGTTCTTTCCGTAGAATTTGGGTTCAAATGGATCGTTATCGGTGGCTGGAAGACTATAATGACCGGTGTTAGAAGTGATTTCAGTGATTTGAATAATTGACTGATGTCGGGGAATGTTTTTCGAGAGGATCAGATAATGATAGTTTGGCAGTAGTGGGATATAATAGTGGAAATTAAAAGTAAAGTTCTTCATTTTGATAAACCTCTTCTGTGTATGTTAAAGAAAAATAATATTATTATGTTTTGTTTCACTCTGTTCAGATAGGGTTTAATCAGAGTTATTGGTTTACATTTCGTTAGATAAATATTCATTTTCAATTTACAGGCAAACACTAAACAGAACAAGTAAAATTATTTAGGTCTGGAAAAAAACCAAGAAGTATACTTTGGTATTACATATGCATTTGTTCATTGTTCAAGAAATTAACGCAAACTCTGCTGCAATGTTGTTTAACATACACATATTGTTTGATTGATATGCAAACATCTACGGTGTCATTTGCCACATCTATTTCTACCATTTTCTTACAATTTTATTTCAGTTTCTTTTTTCATGTTCTCTAGAGTGGATATTTGTAATTGATTTTTTACTCATTTTTGATATTCTAGGATTCTGAAATGTAGTATTGTTGTTTGTTCCTTACGTCAAGTCAGTATTTAAATAATTTTAGAATGTAATTAACATATTATTTTAATTTTAATATTGATATTACATCTGTGGCGACCTCTAGTAATCCATTCGAGGAGCATCAAATACTAATTGTATCAATATTTATAATGATGAATTACGAATTCTATTTAGGATTGAAAGTAGCAAAATAATGCATACAAAATGTTTTGTATTCATTTATA
Organism: Argiope aurantia; assembly: GCA_026543865.1. Lineage (NCBI taxonomy): Eukaryota > Metazoa > Arthropoda > Arachnida > Araneae > Araneidae > Argiope > Argiope aurantia. Next base: position 631,547 of record JAPMOR010078621.1, read on the forward strand.
TTGTTGTTGTTGTTACCGCTGAAAGTTATCAGTCAGCGATTTAAGCAGAGTGAGAGTCTCTTGTTTTTTTCAGTAGCGACAACTATTACCAAGAGTACGTCTTAGCTACTTCATTCATTTTGCACAACCTCTTTTTACTGGGGGGGGGGGGGGGCACATTCATACACCTGAAAGATAGAACACAGAAGAACAACCATGCCCGAACAGGGACTCTCAGATAACGGGGAAGACGAGCTAAACTTATACCAGGACGCCGGCATTTATTTATTGTGAAATTAATATAAGATTGGAAATAAACTTTTCTTCATCGAAAATCAATGACTATTATACGAACGAGATTCATGGGCATTCTCTAAAATTAGAAACAAGTTATAACTGTGATTAAAATTCCAGTTTAACAAAAGATGGTGAATTGGAAGTAACTTGAGCAAGAAACTCAGATTTTGGGTTTTTGTTTTGTAAACCATGTTTTTAAAATATTAGCGTAAAGAAATAACGTAATGCAAACATTTATGAATAGCATAAAGTATTTATACTTAGAATAAGAATACGACTTATTGAGAATTAGAAAATTAAATAGATAAATTATGTATGAATAAGGATATGTATTCTTAAAAAAATAAAGAATATTAAAATAAGGTAACTTTTGCCAAAATGCAATTTTATACAATTGTTTAAAATAATCATGCAACATTGAAATCTCGAGTTCAGATTTTTTGACAATTACAGCACTTTTTTTTTGCATACTTCGTATACCTTAAACTTTTTACTGGGTACTCCGACCGCCCGAAGGCACATGGAAAAATCTGAATGATCGGATCACTGCAACAGCAAGCAATACTGGCGGGAACTGTGGTTGAGTCCTAAGGGCCATCACCAGCCACGGTACAGCCCTTCCCTTGTGAAGTACTTCCCATCATTGATGGAAGTAGAACGACCCCTATCTTCTTCTATACCCACCAGGGTGGCGAAAACCAACCGCCATGTCGGAAGGTTCTCATCATCAATTACCGTTTACCCCTTGGGGGAGGATTATATACTTCGAATAAATATATTTTGAATGAATCATCAAAGCTCTTATTTGCTATAAAAAATCCGTTTGCAAATGTATTATTCAATTACCCATGCATCTGAAAATTAATATGTACTCAGAGAATTAAAAAATGTCAGTATAAAAAATTAATGGATCAGATATACAAATATGTCCTTAATTTGTTAGTAGATTAAATAAAAATAATCTTTATGTAATAAATCTAACTCTCTGTAAATGCAATAGAATGTCCTGTATTATTTATCATGGTTCTGAAAATGAATGCGTATATAAAGATGTCTGAAAGATCACTTGAAAAATACCAATGGATTAGACATATAAATGTATCTTTAATCTGTTACTAGTTCAACTAGAATAAAATACTCTGTTTAATTAATCCTGTTTCTGAAAAATGAATAGCTATATAAAGAAATCTGAAAGATAACATAAAAATACCAATGGACTAGATACATAAATATACCTATAATCTCTTACCAGTTCAAATGAATATTCACAATATTTATAAATATTCTTTTAATGTGAATACATAATTACTTTATATATACATATGCGTACCTATATATAAGAAGTTATATTGTAAAAAATAGAATACTAGGTTGTTTGTTATTCTGCGTCAGTGCCATTCCTTCACGAGGAGTGAAATATATGAAATGGCATATCTGATCAGCTTTCATCACGAGGCCACTGATGTAATATAATATTATTTTCCGTCTGACTCGAAATCCCGAAGCAATGTTTGAACAGTCATATATTTTTGAAAGACGTCTGATCGGTCCGTGTTGCTCAAGATACACCCCGTGTTTAACTAACTTTAAAATTAGAAAGCCTATCCTTATGTCCTCACGATAAATGTGACTTCAAGAAAATCAATTCGTGGACTCGCCAATCCATTTCAGAATATGGAGGCCATCTGTATATTATTTGAAAGTCTTTTAATGGAATACGCAAGAGATTATTTGAATGGAAACAGTTTTATTGTTATAGAAATTAATTGTCCAAACTCTAAAACTCTTTAATTAAAAAATTATCCTGGCAACGAATAATTTATATAAATTATCACTATGTTCATTTTCCCTCAATTTATTGATATTCTTATTTTTTTTATTCGAATCATTTCAATAACAAAGAATTTTAATATAAAAGCAAAGTAGTAAAAAATGAGACAAGGAATGGAATGTAAAAATGAATTCCTCATCAAAACAATACTGCATTAATAATAATATTTAGAAACGAATTATCATTTCCCAACAATACTCATAATTTTAAAAACTCCATCAAAACTAAAAAAATCAATCATACATTTAAATCCGCTTATAATTTCATAGAATAACTTTTAATTTCATAGATTAACTGATGATAATCAAGTATTTTTTCATAGAATATGTAGTTATTTCATAAAATAAATGTACATAATTTATAATTTTTTGTAAGATACATGGTTGTTTCATGAGGCAACTGGTAATTTTATAATTTCTTATATTATCCTCTTCGTGAAATAATTAGTAATCTAGCGGTAATTAGTAATTAGTAATCTAAATAATTGTGAAACGGCTTGCGGTCTTTTCACAGTTACTCCGCATAAGGACAGTTATTTAAAGAAATAATTGACAATGGACAATGAAATAATATATTGCTAACAACAGAATATGTAAGCAGTCAGTATTAATGCATTTTTTTTAAACTCTACCAGTACGGAAAGGCTCCAAATGCTCGTTCCCTCGAACGAACCCACAAGAATAGCATAGATATCACTGCCAAATTCCTTTCTATTTCGTTCAGTATTATTCGTGACGATTTCTTTGTTTGTTAGAAGCACTTGCACAGATTGGTATGGTGACAAGGAAGTTTTCTAGGAACATTTAGTAGATGTTTGACCATATAAATCTCTCTCGCGCGCAGGTCTCTCTTATGTAACAATCTTTAAGCACACAAGTCGTAATTGTAGTTTTTGAAAGCGGTGAAGAATTTTTCTTTATCTTCAAAGAGAAATCTGGGCGTTCTGGTACTCTGAGATAACTGAACTAAGATGATCTTAGGAATAAGAAGGTTAAAGAAACCAATCACAATATATCAGTATCTGATTATTTCTGCTGAACTACTAGACATATCGCATATAAACTTCGGAATTACTAAATAGAATCTTCAAAAGAGTTAAAGAAAAATCATTGATTTAAAACATAATGGGAAAAAGAGAAAAGTGACATTAATTTAAATAATTTACTTTAAGTGTAATAAAATGGTGTAGAAGTATCCTTAATAATATATAATAACTCATTAAAAATATGGAGCCTTCAAACCATATAATGGAGTTCTCTTATTTACCACTATGTGTCACTACCTGTATGAAATTAAAATTTAGTTATATTAATTGCTTAATTAATATTTAGGTTCTAGAAACATTATAGTCTAGTATATTATCATCAACACTCAAATTTGCTCGTAAAACATGAAGTGAATAATCAATTACAAAATTCTATTTTTACAAACATGAAACAATTCATGTTAGATAGAATTAAGTATAAAACTTGAATCTATATGTCTGTTTTGAGAAAAAGTTAATTAAAAAATTCATTAAGACAAATCAATGGGGAAAACCAAATCGTTTACACATGGATGCATTAAAAAATAAATGAATTTTCCATAAAAAATATCCAGTATTGCGATTTTAATCATTCTTATTCTTACTAATAAACATTTATTTTGTAAAAATAATGTAAACATTTTCTTCATAGTATTTTTTTCCCAGAATTTGTGAGAATATTTTCGAAATTTTATTATCATTAAGTTTTTAAGTAGAAATACTTTAGAAAATTAAGAATTATTCTTTCAACTAGCAAGAAAAATATAAACTCTCACAGCTTAAATAGTGTGGTAAAAAAAATTTTCCAAATATATCAATTCATTTTGATACATGCGTTATATTTTTATTTAATTTCATGTTAATGCTGTTTTAAAAAACTGAGAAAAGAGTGCAGTTATTTCACGAAATAATTCTTTCATTCTTTAGTGTAGAAGAAATGCATTTACTGAAGTGCATTTATCTTGATGTTTTTTTTTTTTTTTTTTTTTTTTGCTATAATCACTATTGGTTTCATAATCATTAACTGAGAATTTCATAACAGATGAACCTCATGAATATAAAAGCGACCTTCTATAATGGTGTAGTATTATTTCCTGTGCTATGATATAGCAATGCATATAAATGATTATATTTATTAAAATTATCATAATAAAATTGGTACTGCAAATTTATCTCGATTTCATCTGCAGTTATGCAAAATACGCTGCATTTTCTTGGAAAATTTCTCAAAATTAAGTCCAATTTAAATGCATAGAAAGTTAATGTCAAAAAGGTTATGATGGATAAATGTTAAGCATTGTAAAAGTACTGCATTTAAAAATTTGCTCTGAGAAAAAAATATGCCATATAAACACCATTTTTGCAAAAATGCAAAATCCATTATTTAAAAAAAACTTCATGGCAAACAAACTAAAAATTGTTCATGATTTATAATATAAATATATAAATAATTGTTGATAGTTTAGAAAAAAACTGCTCATTTCAAATGACTAATTTATATAACAACCTTATGAAAGCAGAAAATAACTATTTTGCAAAATGTGAATATTTTCATACTAATTGACAAAAATAGTTTCCTACGAAATAAGAAAAGAAAATTAACTTTGGTTAAAGATATGTTGAATTCTGTCTGCGGAATGTTTGAAGATATAAAATAGGTAAATGACCTAAGTTTTGCAAATGCTGAACTCTGATGCGTTAACATCTGAATGTGAATCATCTAACATTTAAGTCTGCACGAAATGTTTTGTAATCACCTAATATAATTTTATTGCACCCTAGAAATACGTGGCTTAAGTACTTTTTCTTTGCTTTGTTACAAAATATAGATAAACTTTCGCCGCTTCTGTCTTTGAAGATGTAGTCATTTAAATGAGGAGGCATTTGAAAGCTTTTATTTAGAATCAGAGAGGCGTAAATGTCTGAAATCTATGAATGAAATATATATATATATCAAAATGCGTATTTTGCAATAGGTATAACTTATTTACAATCGATATTTTTTCTTTAATCTTTCTTTTTTCAAAAAGATCCAGTACTTTCGTTAAGAGATCCGAGTCTTCCATTAAAAATATTCGGATCTTTCCTCAATACAGCAGGAGTTTTCTGTGGGAAATCTAAATCGTTTATTAAAATAAGAACTTGTGGACTTTTTTGAATGGTCTCGTGGCCTTCAAAAATATTAGTCAACAGATATTTTTTGAATTTAATGATTTTTCCAATTCCTATTTATTATGGTTTGTTTGTATTGGATTTATATTGAAATCGGATAATTTTCTTTAGTGGCCGTTTCTCTCAGACGTTTTAAAAGAATAGTTTTAATAACTGAAATTCATGAAGGGTATTTAATTTGTTGCTTAAAAGATGGAATACGGAAATTTAGGGATATAACAGGATTCTCTTGTATGAAAAGTAAAATTAAGTCATGATGGACTTAATTTTACTATGATAATATTGAAATGATATATATTGTTTGATAATAAATTAAAATGGTATAGGATTCTTATACACATCACACGGTCTAAAAACTCGAATCCATAGCCTTTTAAGTTGGGATTTAATAATTTTCTTTCTAAGTAAATATGAAATATATACTTTGTCTACTTTAAATATTTTGAAAAATATTTTCGAAGAGATTTCTCTTGAATCAATATAAAATTAATAACAAAGTTTAACTTCATAAGTTTTCATACCATAACATATACCATAAGAAATTTAATGTTTGACTTCAAACATATAGCAATGCTTACAATGGAGGTATAGTTTCATTTCTTTACTGCGAGATAAAACTTTTAGATTATATGATCGTAACAGGTAGAAATGATTTAACTGAAGGGAAATAATAGAAACTGTTGTTGCAGTAAAGCTAAACGAATTTCATTTAGTAAACATGAAGATTCAATTTGTGCTCTAGAAACATAAAAAGAATAATAATTTTCGATATCGTGAAGTAGAAATAAAAAAAAATTGAGATTTGTCATAAATATTTACTCGATAAAAATGCTTTACGTTCTCAAAAACACTATTTCCAGAAAATAGTTAAAGAGGTCAAAATTTATATCTTATCGCGATCAGTCGAAAGTCGAAAGCAATTATTTTTAATGAATTGTGAAATATTTTCAGTCCAATAAAAATTGTTTTCGACTTTATTTGTCGTTACTTATATTGAATTGAGCTGTTTATCATGTCAGGGACTATATATTTTTTTAATTAGCAAATTCTTTACGAAAAAAAAAATGTATTTCTAAAAATTATGGGACATTTTTTACAGAGTCGTCTTATTATCATGAAAAATTCTTAGATCAAATAGAATTTAAGGAAATAATTTTGGCGGATTCTTTTTTTTTCTCAGAAATTTAAGGTTTAAAAAGGTCAGTTTAAAAAAGGTCTACCTATGTTATGAAAAGAATATTCCCTTTTTCACGATTAAATAGAATTTCTGGAAATGTATTCTTTAATTTGTTGAACTACGAAATTTTAAACTTTTTTTTTTATCGCAGATATCAAGATACAGACTTAGTTATAAAGTGAAATATATAATAATTGGGAACGTATTTCAAAAACTAAAAATAAAAAGAATAGAATTGATTTAATTATATTCCAGTTCATAATACTACCATAGGATTTCTTTGAGAAATTAATTTGTGATTAAATTGCTTACCATGTTTAAAAAATTTCAGAGCATTTTAAAATTAATCTAATAATTTTAGAAAAATATATTAAGTGAAATCCAGGGATCATTGCTACACATCTGTTAAACATCGATCAATATTTTGAAATGATTATTTTCGATTCTATATTTGCTATTCTATTAGTATATTGAAATATAACTAAATATATTTAGCTAAACAATACTTACAAAAGAAAATTAACAGGGACGGTCTCTTCGAAGTTTTTTAGCATATTCTTTATAACATGTGACCATATAACATTAACCGTGCATTATTAGCGAACAACAGTTTCAAAAAAAGGTTATTAGTTTGCAATCGTAAGCAATTTTTTTGTCATTAATCGATGATTTGTAGTTAATACGCAAACATCAAAATACCAAATATATATTTTTCACACCAACAGTTACCAAAATATAATACAGTGCTACAATTGTGGTTTCAAAAATCACATATTAAAATTCATATTTTTAAGTCATCGTGTTTTTGAATTACTGTTTTACATGCTTATGAAAGTACAAACCAATAAACGGTCAACGCCTTGACAGATTTTGTTCCTGATTTGATATATATTTACGTTTTAGTTTTGACTATAAGAATCGAATCGTATTCCTCTTGTTGTCATCCTTTGTAGTTAGTTAGTTATATTCGCTCAGCCGGACAGACAGATTTCATCAGAATAGTTTTTGAAATATAATTGTATTAAATATTAATGGGCATTAAAAAATATGCTTGTATTTAATATTAATGCATATTTAAAAATATGCTTGTTTTTAATTCATAGAGTAGGAAATTAATGATTTATTATGGAATAGTATTAGTTTAAGATTAGTTATCAATGGTTAAAATGGTAGATATCTTATAAAATCAGAAAGGATTTCGTCAAATTTTTGAAGCGGCTACTTTGGCGAGTATAAATAATATTTTTACTATTTTTGACCTGTAAAATCAATTTGCTCGACCACAATAATTACTTGCCTTTGAATTGTCTTAAAATGACATCAAAAATCGAGGAAAACTGATGAAATTAAAATAATTGAACAATTTATTGATTGAAATTTTTACAATAAATACTTATTTTACATCCATTAATCTCCATATATTGATTCATTAGCGTGAATGTATCCATTCATTTATAAATATTTCAAGTATATCAATTCCAATAGGGATTGGAAGAGTGGACATTAGTTTACTATATGAATTAATGGAACATGCAAGATAATTATAAATGGGTTTCTATAAGAAGATATCAATTTATGTTAAATATGGAGATCCAGGTGGCCAAGGATGTCACTAGTGATATCCTGTAGTGACGAAGTAAGTTTTGGCATTACTGTTGAAACGAAGTGGCATTTTTTCATGCTAAAATCGTATTATCAAACGAAATGTCTAGAAACACCTCAAAGTAGCATCAGCAAAATGAATGAAGATGAAGATGATGAATGGTTGTGATCTAAGTGAGATTTGTTCTCATTATACCCTTTGAAGAATTGTTTTTCATCCATCTATCGTTCGATAAATGTAAGGCTTATCAGTGACCTTCAAGTTTATGCAATGATACATATTTGTCGAAATCCTGAGAGGTCGGTGAATGACATCTATGGAATGGCATGAATGCATAGCAGTATCATAAGCCACATTAAGGCATTTTTTCTGAATGACATTTAACCCTTTCGCCGTCCTCTCCTGTCAGCGAAAATTTGTTTTTTCTCTGCTTTTCGCCGCATTAGAACAAACAAACAAAAAAAAAACCCAAATAAGTAAACATTTACAAAAATTTTAAACGTTTAAAAGCTTTAAAATTTAGAAGAACGCTTGAAGCGAGTTACAGGCGCCCTGCAAATGTTTCACTTGAACACGCTTGACGCGTTGCAGACGACGAAGAGGTTAATCCCTTTGTCAAGACCAGATGACCTCTGAGACAGTTTTCTTATGCTTTTTGCTTCGCTGTGAAATCAAACGGCAATCGTTTCTCGCCTATTTAGCTATTTTCCTTGACCTTTGAGAAGTGGGATTATAGAAGTTTCGTTTTCAATCACTCTTCGTAAAATGAATAAAAATCACTTTCGAATTCCCCCAACATTCTCTTCTTCTTCTTTTGATTTATTTGCTATTTTATGTTTTCTATTTCAGATAATGAATAGAAGGACATCGAATTTTGACAATTTTTTTCGGTATATTTTTATTTTTAAAGCCCTCAAGTTTACTGCGATATTCAGATTATACCAAGAACGCCAAGACACCGGATTTATTTTTCAGTTTTCAGATTGCGCCCACGCTTCATCATACATAACATGCTAAGTTTTCGGCAGGATTATCATATCCCCGGGTTTAATCGGCAATTTTCAGATTAGGCCAAGATAATGGGTTCATTTGGCGAATTTCATTTTATGCTAAAATTATCAAGGCCGCGTTACCAATCGTCAAGTTGGCGGCGGTTTGCATTTTTCAGTTATTTTTCCTGAGAGTCGTAAAAATAAATATTTTTGGAAACTTGAAAAAAAAAAATGTAACTTTACCGAAAGAAGGATTTGCAAGAAATCTTGAGACAGGCTTTAGCAATAAAATATTTTTAACGTAGATTTATTTTAGGTCTTTTAGTTAAGAAAAAATATTAAATTAACTATAGATAATATAATAAATTTAAAATATTATTTTTAATATAAAATTTGAAAATATAGATGGGGGCCCGGTGATCTGGTGGCAAGGTTTTGGCTTCGGAACCGGAGGGTTTCAGGCTCGAGACACGATTCCACCGAAGAACCGTCGTGTAAGCGGGTTTGGGGGGATCTAAATCCGTCGCGGCCAAACATCCTCTCTCTGGTGTGGTGTGGAAGTTTGGGTAGGGGTGTGTATACCAGCTCAAGTGTCATCCACTTTATCTGACCGTGGTTCAAAATTACGAGGTGCATCCCAAAATAGCCATAATGTTGCTTTCAAAACGGGACGTTAATATAACTAAACTAATCTTGAAAATATAGATGAAAAATCATGTGTTTTGAGAGATGAAAGCATCTGAAGAAGAATTAAATTTGCTGAACAGATTACAAAATCACCCAGTTTATTGAAGAAAAAAGGTAGCCTTCATATCATTAAACTGAAGTCATTTTAAGTGTGAAATAAATTTTTAAAAATCTAAAACTCATTTTATCGAGACATACCGTAAAAAAAATCCAGAACAAACTGATGTTTTATTTCAGAGCTAAATCTAATATTCAACGATTTTAAGGGAAATTTAATGATCCAGAGGGTATTTATTAACTGCACTTTTTCCAATTATTAGAGATAATTCTCTGTAAAGCGAACCATTTACTTTAGAAAGAGTTTAAATATTAACAAAGAGATTTGGAATTACATATTTACTATTTTATAATTTATAAAGCATTAAATCTTCTTCCAATATTAACTCTTTATATATTCCATCTAATTATTCCCTGTTTTTCTATTTTTTTTATAATTAAAGACTTTCACATAAATCGTGTATGCATTTAAACTCAATTTAGCGTAGTTGCAGATTAAAAAAGTATTGATGTTTTTTCAGCAGGTTTTTGTCGATACATTTTAAAGTTATATGTTTTTAGGTTATGAATCATTTGTGCGTTCCACCATATATACATAAATAAAATCTACAGAGAATATTATTCGGCCTATAACCACTAAATTTTGCATGCAATTCCTCCTTAAATTTATGACTCACAAAGAAGGAGTTTTTCAAGTCTTAATCAGATTTTTTTTTGTAGATTTGACCAAATTTTAATGTTTTTTTCCTGAGTAATTCCAAAATATAATTTTTCCATCATTTTAAAATAATAAAAAAGAAACACTTTTAATTTAGTAGAATTTTTAATTTCCTTTCAAAATATTAGTAAAATATTTTAAAATATATATTTCAAATTGAGAAGATTTACCTAAAGTGACGCAGCCTTTCTTTGCTCACTCTCCATAATTATTGCAAAAGTGATCAGTTTCCTTAAGCCTATCGTACGCTTAAATTTGATCATGATTTTAGAAACACTTTATAACAATGGAATATCACTTTTTCACAGAATTCAAACCAGAGTGCCAGCTCAAACCAGTGCGCTCTTCTTAAAACCATCTGGCACACTCACTAAGAAAGGTATTGATCCTGTTTTGTCATGTATAAAATACCGCAGTGTCGTGAATTCCATAAATACTCAGATTTTTATTTTAAAAGTTCTATACATGACCATTTTTTACATAATAGAGAAAAGAAAATAGATATGCATTTTGGACGTGTATTATTAGTCCATTTGAAATCAAAATTTGATACACATCTACAAATTTGGTAACAAAATCGCACGAGAAATCTAACGTATTTAAGTTGTTGCATTTTTAAATTACCTCGTTTGAATCTATGCGAAAGTACAGACCGACAGACGGTCAACCCCACCACAGATTTGGTGTAAGATTAGATATGGATCTATAATTTTTGTGCTAAAACTACGTACCAATTTTCATTTATTCAAGTCATGATGTTTTTATGTTACTGTGCTTATAGGGATACGAAGACACAGACTAACAGATGATCAACTCCTAAATGGATTTCTGCTAAAACCTGACATGGATTTACATTTTCAGTGCTACACCTCTTTTCTTTATCTAGATCTTTAAATTTTGTATTTATCGCAAACATTTCAATATTTTCTCTTAGCATATTTCGCAATGAGAAAATAAAAATATCTTTATAATTTAATAGAATATTGTATCAAATAGAAAATTAAGATGAAATCTTTCGTTAAAGAATTAAAATGGAAAATTTAACCTCTGAAATCTAGAACAGTTATATATTTGTTCAGAAGATTCAATTCCTTTAAATGTGACTAAGTAAATTTTTGAAGAATCCAATTTTTTTTTTCTCTTTGCATGTTTTACTTAGAAGAAACTAAAAACCTCTTTGTAGCTTACTAGAATATTGCATTGAATAAAAAATTAAAATTAAATTTTCCATTTAAAGAATAAATGGAAAATTTACCAAATGACCTCTAAAACGATTCTATTTTGTTCACGATTAAGTTAAGTGCAACTAAATTCCAATTCCTTCTATTTTTATATTTCATATACAAAAAAGTAAAAAAAAAATGTCTTTATAAATTACTAAAATATTGCATCGAATAAAAAATTGAAACGAATTTTTTTATTTAAATGAATAATTTATCCAGTAATCTCTCGGACGATTCTATTATTGTTTTGAAGATTATATTAAATTAAGAGTGACTCTCATTTGTGAACTAAGTAAATCTCTCTTCTTCCAGGTAACCGAAATAGAGCGGATAGTCACGGATTTCATAAGGCTCGTGTCGAAATAGAATGTCTGAATGGCTCATCTGTGTAATCAGCTGTACCTTTCACAATAGAAATAGAATAACACAGATTCACGGACAGATCAAAGACGTAAAAACTTTTTATTATATGAACACTGGCTGAGTCTACTTTACTTTTTCAAACTCTATTTGAGACAATGTTTGTACATACTTTATTATAATTTCTGAACTTTCTGGTAAGATTTATAAATTTACTCTGAATTCGACTTTCTGAAGACAATCAAGCAGCGAGTTGGTCTGAAAGGAGTATTTACTATTAATTATCATCCAAAAAATGCTAGCTGAATTAGTTATGAAATTTACAATTGCAAATCAATTTAAATTTTTCTTTTATTTCAACGCACATTTCAGGCTTCCTCATGTATTTGCGATAGAACTTACTGATTACACTTTCTTCTTTTCCTATATTTCCTAATACTTTGAGAGATTTCGCTATGCGACGTATTTTGTTTAAATTGGCTTCTTTCACTATTTTCAAAATCGAATTTTGTAATTGATTTACCAATCACTTCCTTATGTATTCGAATTTAAAAAATTTATTCACTTGGGTATTCTTGATGACTTTGTAGTATTTTGACAATTTCAGTATTTTATTTCAAATTAATCAATCGCTTTAATTAATTTTTCATTCAATACGTATGGCGCCATCTAGTGATGAATCTGAAAAAATATTCGAGGTTCCATAGTAAATACAATAACGAAATTTAAGCTAATGACTAAAAAGTAGAAACTATATTAAATTAAAAAAAAATATACGCTTTAGCCCACTAATAAAGGAAAATTCTGAAAAAAAAAAACTGTTTTTGTTAATATTTAAGAATTAATTTATATTTTCAGACTATGTTAGTGCTAGGTATATGCTATCTGAGATGGTGAAGATGAGTTTTAGGTTTGTGATGCTTCTATCATTTTGTACCAAAATAAGCTCTTAAAAAAACTTTCGCGTAAACAAAGAAAATAAAAATTATGATTAAAATAATTCAATATTCCAATAAATCGCTAATTTTAGTTCTCTTTAAACGCCAAAAATTCATTATTGGAATTGTTTCTATCTGGAAACAGAATCATTTGAAATTAAATAGATATGCTACCTTACCACCATAATTATTTTTTGTAAAAAAAATTCCAATTGCTTAAATCTTTATCTCTACTAATAATAAAAATGAATGCATATGTGTTGGCGCTCTACAAGCCAGATATTTTTTTTATCCTCAGCTACAAAATTTGGCGTATATATAAGCATAATTTTTTTAAGGGAGTTTCGTGGCCGAAGACAGAGAAGACACTTTGAATTTTTAACTTCGTTTTTTACCACACCGGGAGGCATGATTTATGTACAAGCAAAAGCGACGAGCACATGAACACAGAACGATAGAAAAGCCAAAATGAGGCAAAGCTAATGAAAGATTTATCTCTGTTATTATATACTGCGAGATCCCGATAGGGATTTCTTTACACGTGTCGATTTTAGTAAGGGAATCATAGAGACCTTTTAGGAGAATTTGTTTAGGTCAGGAATTTTTTATCCCTTCACTCGGAGCCTGTGAACCGTCGACCTAAACATTTTCACAAACCTTGTGTTGAAATAAATAAATAGAAAAAGGGAAATGGGATCAGGAAATAAAAGAATAATTTGGAATTAATTTGATATGGGCTAAATTGAGATAAAACTTTTGAAATTAATTAGAATTAAATTTTAAAATATCATTACATATATATTATTTCATATAAATTATACAAAATATCATGCACATGAAGGCAAAAGAAACAAACATTATTCTTGAGATCTAAATTTTGTATCATAAAACGATATCGATATACTTTGTTGAAATCAGGAATAAATGTTTATTTGTTTTAGAAATGACATTTTTTCTAATATGAAACCTTAAAATAAATTACAATAGTTATCTTAATCTTTAAACTATAACAACATTTAAAAATGATTAAATCTGAGCTTTAAATTAAAGTAAATTTAAAAAAAAGGTTAAAATGAATTAAAAATAGCAAAGAGCATTTTTAATACACTAATAAGTTTATAGTAAGAAGATTTTTGAAATTTCCGCTGCTCTGTAACCTAAAAATAAACAACGTTTTGCTTATGGAAAAATGTTCTGACATGACGTGAGTCAAACATAACAGTCTCTGTAACTAACGTAACGTTAGCGTGGAATTTGAAATCCTCTGCAACTCCTTATTACGCTTACATATCTCATTCGCCCACCTTCGTATTCGTGATCACTCTACTGTCAACAAAATCTCCCAGTGCCCAGTCTCGTCACGGACGAGAACGCACAGACATCTTCTGTACTCAGATGCCCCCCCCCCCTTCTCTTGGGGCACCATTTCAGGCTTTCCGCATCGTCTGACCCTGAAAATGTCAAAAGTTGGCAAACTGGAAACGAGAGGCTGTCCAAGACCAAAATTAGATCTCCCCACCAGTTCAGACCGGGAATGGAAGTGTATAATGTTTGGATAATTGCAAATCATCTCTAGTGAATTCTCGAGATGGTTAAAATATTTAACTATAGTGCAATCATATACAAAGGAATGTCTATTTCACAAAATTTCACTTCTTCATTCAAAATATTCGTTATAAAGAAGATTCTTATAAAATTGCTTTATAATGTTTGGATAATTGAAAATCATCTCTAGTGAATTCTCGAGATTGTTAAAATATTTAATAATATTGCAATCATATACGAAGGAGTGTCTATTTCACAAAATTTTATCTTCTTCGTTCAAAATATTCTGTATAAAGAAGATACTTATAAAATTGCTTTATAATGTTTGGATAATTGCAGATCATCTCTAGTGAATTTTGGAGATGGTTAAAATTTCTAACTATATTGCAATCATATACGAAGGAAACTCTATTTTTCCCATGTTTCCTCATCCACTTAAACCATTCGTTTTAAAGAAAATTCTTATAAAATTCCATTATAATGTTTAAGTAATTGCAAATCATCTCAACAGTTCTCGAAATGTTTAAAATATTTAATCATATACGAGTGTCTGTTTTACATATTTTATGAAGTTTTATTTTTTTACTTAAAACGTTCGTTATAAAGAATTTTTAATAATGTTTGGATAGTTGAAAGCCATTTCAAATAAATTTAGAGATGGTTAAATCATTTATCAATGCTACAATCTTACAAGGCAGCTTTCTATTTAACAAAACTTTATTCCTTTACTTAAAGCCATCGTTAAATTTCTTATGAAGAATATTTTTTATTATGTTTGAATAATTGGAGATTTGAATAATTGGATCTTGAGACAGTTAATTTATTTATAAATGTTGCAATATTATACGTGATAGTCACTATTTAACGAACTTTCATCCCTTCTTTTAAAAACCTCGTTATAAAGAAAATTCATTAAATAAAAAGTTTTTTTAGGAAAGTTAAATCCCAGGATAACTGCAAATCATAAAGATAAATCTGGAGGCAATTAAATTATTTATCAACGTACCAACATATATAAACGGTTTTCTGTTTTCCTCTCGTTTCAAAGTTTGATATAAAGAAAATTCGTTAATCAGAAATTGGCAAGTTTCATATAAATAGGAAAGAAACAAAGATTGAAATTTGCCTGTAATCTTTATTGACTTTAATAAAAACTCTAAAACTGTAATATTGAAACCAGCATTAGCCAATAGATGCGAAAGAGTGCAAGGCCGAATATGGATCAACGAGGAAATAAAATCAAATATCTAGAGTATTTTGACGACAGCTAAAGTCCATGAAACACATAAAATAAAAAGTAAATAATGAAACGCCAAAAGCTCTAGAACAAACTCATCAAATCTAGTGAACAATTAGAATCATGCCATAAAACAAAATAAACTTACAACACATGAAGAAAACAAAGAATATTAAAAAATGTGCTAACAATATAAAATATAGCACTACATTACGAAAAGGAAGTAAGACGGAGAAACAGGATTGGAAGCTAATAAATATAATTCTTTTTAATAATAATTTCGCTCTCCCCTCTAAAGGCGTCTCAAAAATAATTAATGGGAATCTTCTAGCATAGTGGTACTCGCGTTCCTGATCAGAATAAAAATGGTGCGGGGCTGGTCAATCCCCTACCGATGACGGGACGTGTCTTCTACGTGAGGAGTTGTACGTTTGCAGGTGATGGTACCTAGGAATCAGCTATAATTCCGCCAGTACTGACGCGGAGTTTCTGTCATTCAATTTATATTAATGCTTTTGGTTGTAGTGGAATTAATAATTGCGTTAACAATAATTTGAATAATAAAACTGAATTTGAATAATAAACTTACAGAATTGGTATAAAGTAAAACACATGTGCTCTAATAAATAAATAAATCTGTCTCTAGAAGTAACTAAATCCGTATTCTACAAAGCGAAACGTTTGCAATCCTACTTTCTACAGTTTAGTACGAAATACTTATTTTACATAAACACTTTCACACTAATTTAAAAATTGGATACGCGCCAAACAAATTTCACACGTTTTGAATTATTTAATACGTTTTCCAGTTTATGAGAAAATATGACATCAAGTACCGCATTATCTTGCGAGAAAAGAAGGAAACAATTGTATAAATGCAACTTTCCGCATTTTAAAATTAATTTCTTTTCTCTCTACATATGTTTAGCATAAAAATATTTTTAATTAAGTTTGGATTGCGAGAGATTTAGTTCTTCCCAAACATCTCAAATCTAATTACTGTAACCCTTACTCTGGAAGCGATTCTGCTGTACGAATAATATTATGGGGCCAATTCAATTGCAAATTCAGTGATTTTCTATAGTTTCTATTTTTTTAAAATCGTTTTTTGAAAACAAAGGAGCATAGACCACATATCCAAATATCTCTTTCTGCTCACCATTAAGAACATATTTCTTCAAGGTGTTTTCCTCGAATATTATATTACACCGAAAGAATCGTAGCTAGAGTTAGAATTACTATACGAACAGTAAGCGAAGTTGAACTAAAAACTATATATGTTACAGTAAATGTAATAAATTGGTGATTATTTATAAACACCGGATTAATCCTATTTAGCGTAACACACACATCTGTAAAACTTCGGAAAATATTCTTTTGTGAAAGTCCAAATAAAAAGACAAAAGCAGGAAATAAGATCATGGGATCAAGTATTCAGAACTGATATAATCTCAGAAAGGAATTTAGTGAAGACAGCATTAATATTACGCGAGTGTAAATTAGAAAGTGAGAACGAAAAAAATTCACATTACACAGAAATTAAAGTGGCGTCTCAATTTGAGTTATTAGAAAATAAATAAGTTTAACAAACCGGATTAATTAAAATTATGAATAATTTCGACTTTTCCGTATTCTAAAAATAATTATTCCCTGATTACTAGAATTCACAAGACACTTCCCTCTTATTTGAAGATGGTTCGAATGCGTGCCGAATAAATTTCCATGATACACTATTTAAGTTAAAAATAGTCTTTCCCTCACCTTCTGCGTTGCCATTCCAATTTCGTTAATGCCTGATTATTTTTTCTAAAAAACAGAGTTTTCGATAGTGTAATCAAATCGAAAGTTTTCGTTTAGGTTTAAAAAATAATGGCATACTCTAATTTCTACTAACTTTTCAAACTAAGTTGGCGGCAACTGCTTAGAAAATTTCTCTCGTCAACTGTCTTCCTAGCTGCAACCCTTTTGAAATTAGTGAAGAAAATAACGGAAAATTTTCTTTTCCTTATTTCTTCATACAAATAGAACCTACCTTCTTTTTCTGCCAATATGTTTTCTTTGGTTTCACAATTATTAGATATGCAGATGTTTTTAGTTAATAACACCAGCCAGATAATTATTTTTCACAATTTTATTACATTTTAATTTTAACTTCACATTTTGTTATCCTTTTGAATCTCATCTCTTGAACTTGAATTGTCAGATTTTTTTTAAGATTCTATTTTAAAATTAATATCATGTTTCCAAACATCTAAGTGACATAAAATATGATTTATATGGAATTAGACCTAGCTAAGCAAAAGTTTCTAATTATTTGAATAAAGTAGATTGTAAAATTGAAAATTACCTTCGCTTTCTTTTTAATTTGCAATTCGATATGAAATGCTTCTTCTTTTTTCATTTTATATTAACCTCAACCATGACTACTAATTCATAAAAGTAACTCTTGAGACTGTGTTTTTATTATATTTTTTAGTTTAAATATTAATATATTCATGGCTTGAAATCTTAATTTTAATGTAACTTTATTTTCTTTGCTAATAAAATCTCATTCTCAAAATGTCTCTTAAGAATCTGATTTTCTTGAAAATGATTTTAAATGAAGAAATTTATTATCTTGATAAAATTAGCTAACATTTAAATGCTAAAAGCCATTAATCGATTAAAGCCATTAATAAAAAATATAACCAAAAGATTTTAGTATTTTTAATGCTTAATTTTAATTAGTTATGTATTATTGCTCAACAATTTATTTATTTGAAATGTAAACGAATGTACTTAAATATAAATAAAAAAGTCAAGTAATTAAAATGACTAGACATTATAACTTTTTCTTGAAAGTACTTAATAGTTTATTAAATATGTTTCAAGAATTCTATGAAAATTATGTCTTAAAAAACCCGCCACTATACATATAATTTTTCGCCAAATTTAACATATAATTCATTCTTATGAACTATGCAAAACAAACCAAAATATATGTCTAATTAATTACCCTATGAATTGCTTTCCTCGACCATTTTGATGTAAATTATAGAACAATTTCTTTGGTTTTCGGTTTTAGAGAAGGCGTTAATTTTTGAATTACTACCAACAGAATGCATTTCGCATATTTCTGTTGATAAATGGGCAAAAATAAATTATTAACTAGACATGTATAAATCACTTTTCTTCACAAATGAATCTTTAAATTATCATTCTGAATTGCAGCAACATTGGTCAGTTCTATCTATTTAATTTATATGAGTGCAAGTATCTTTGAGCTTCATTTCGCTGTATTATTTGTTTGAATTGTAGAAATGTCCTTGTTGTTGATTTTAAGAATATTTTCATTTCATTTTGTTTGCTTTAACCGTATCATTTCTAATGATTTTGATTTTAAAGCGTTTTGATTCGTATTAAAGTTCCATTGAAACAAAAGTGACAAAATAATCATTAAATCAGATCACTGTTTATAGTACTTACTTTTAAAATACTATTGGAGATAACCTTTATTACTATTATTAAAGATAGGAATTCAAACAGGAAGGTACTCTTATTTTGGCAACTAATAAAAAACGATTATGCACCATTTATTAAGCACCCACCTCTAAAACTGACCATTCACGGTCATTCCATGCCTCAACAAAAGAAACTTCAAAATTTACCTCACAGATGGAAACCGATCAGAATTGGTGTAGCGTGGGTGGAAAGGATGGTTATTCAACCTGCCCTGATTCAATATTGGTTCATTTTTATTTCCGCCATTTGTAATGGCTGCTTTCTGAATGCAGAATGGGAAAACGAACCTTAGGGGGTACTTTCGGTATCTTTAGCAAGAAAATTAAGAGAAATTGGAGAGAAGGTGGTTTCAAGTAATCATGATGGTGATGTTAGCAAATGGCCGAAATGCTGGAATGAATTGGGGAGAGAACATTCTATTGGCACAGCATAGAATTATCTAACAAGACCGCCCTAAATGTATGAGAGCAATAATGAATTAGAATGACAGCACTCCATTATCACAACGTAGAGTATACGTGAATAAACAGCCTCAATGGCAGCACTCCATTATCATAACATGGAATGTCCATGGACGAGCAGCCTTAATGGAGTGGCAAAATAATGGAATCAATTGGAGTGGCAGCACTCCATTAGCATGGCGTAGAGTGATTGAGAATGACCGTTTTAAATAATTAGGCGAAATGATGGAATAGTGTGGGTAAATACCACTCCTTTCACACAGCGTGATCATGGATGGCCTGTCTCAATGGACGAATGAAGTAATGGAGTTAATTGGAGTGGAGAGCGCTCTATTATTATAGCTTAGAGTGATCTTGAAAACCCGCCTTAAGGAACTGGCAAAATAATGAAATAAGTTGGGATGGCTATACACCATTATTATAATGTGGAGTGTTTATACATGAGTGGTCCCAAAGGAATGGCAAAATTACGGAATAAATTGGAGTGACAGCACTCTAGGCTTCAAGACTGGCCGGTGTAAATTGATGTAAAAAATAATGGAAAATGATGGTGGGACACCACTCAATTCACATGGCGTGCTCTTGAATGACCTTTCTGAATGGGCGAATGAAGTAATGTACTCTATTATTATACTTAAAGTGATCATGGATAACTCTAATCAATGGACTGGCAAAAGCATGGAATGAGTTGGAGAAACAATACTCTATTTGCATAATGTAGAATGTCTGTGAATTATTGGTCTAAATGAATGGGAGAAATATTGGAATTGGTTGAAGTTCCAGTAATTTTTGGATAGATGTAGAAAATGAGAGAAGCTTTAAGGTTTAGATTTTTTTTGTCCATTTTAATCTTTATAATTGTAAGCAAATAAAAACCCAGTAAAATAAAATTACCTACTTATTCATAAGTAATATTGCAAATCTATTATTCGAAAAAAGAATTCAAATAGTGTCTTAGCAAAATAATTGCATCATTTTTTGAAGCAGAATCTGAGTCTTCTCTAAAGAAAATGTTAATCTCATTAATATTTTGTAAACACAGAGTGCAACAGAAAAATCCGGGCAAACAATATTTGATATAACTTGATAAAAAATAAATAAATAAACAAAATATAACAAATAATAATAAGAGTAGGCTTTTAATAATAAATCAATTTAATTTGTTTCAAAGTGGCAACTTTTTGCAGCAATGCAGAGGCGCAAATGTTTTGTAAACACAGTTTTTGCTAAGACTTATTGAAATTTTCAGCAATGGACTTCAAGTCTTCTACCTTTAATCTATCCCATTCTCGCGAAAGCCATTGCTTTAGAGAGTCCAAACTTTTATGTCGTTTAATGCAAACCTTAGACTCCAAAACGGACCATACACTGTAATCATGAGTTTCAGATTCGGCGAGTATTGTACCCTTTCTCCAGATGATATCATGTCCGAAAAATGCACCTTGCACCACTCTTCTTTCAATTTAGTCTTGTGAGCTGGTGCCGAGTATTGTTCCAATTTACATTGCCGAAGTGCTTTTTGGCCCACGGAAATAAAACAGCTTCTAGAATGCCCCACTGGTACACTTTTTGATTTATTTTAACGCCCTCATCCTCTAAAACCAGAGATGTTTTCCCGATTACGCAAATTTCGCCCCAAACCATGGCCGACTTCGAGATGTTCATCAATTGCTTGGAGGGTCTACGGAATAGATCCTAGAGTTCTAAGAGTTATGAGCTTTTGGATAGTAAAAAGCGTCTCATTACTGAAAAAGAATCTCTCTTAGCCCTGACTTGCGGCCCGTTTCAAAAGATTTCGGCATCTTTTGAGCCGAGCAAGGTTGTTTCCTTCAGTGAGAATTTGAACTTTTTAGAACTTGTAGGTTTTAGTCAAAGCTCTGTTTTTGCCATTCGTTGTACTGATCGGTTCCTTATTCTCAGTTCACGAGCGCCCTTTCTCATAGAAATCCTCGAATTTCATTAAATTCGCTTTTTGATAACCTTAAGGTTCACCTTAGGTTAAGGTTTAATAACCTTAAGGTTAAGTGTTCACCATACGTTCTCATTCACTTCCTGGACTGCCTTCCTGGACTTCCTCATTGCCAAGCTCTTTGAAACGATAGATTGCATCAGATACTGTTTGCCGTGGCATATTAAGCAAACGAATGACTACATACTGTCATTTTCCTTGCTTAAACAACTTTAAAATAGCATAACTTTGCTCGGTATTGTAAAAAATCCAAAATCCAATACATAAACTAAAAGATACATTATAAAATAAGTTATAATTGAAGTGGTAGACAAAAAATGAACAAAAATTAAAAATTAATGAATTAACTTCTATTCTATGATGTAATAACTTTGTCCCAGTTTTTTTGCCGCACCCTGTAACATGTTCGTGTAATATCTTATTTTAATAAAAGGTAGACTTGATTAGTTATTACACACCAAGTAATGACAGCTTGACTCATTTATCAAACAAACAGCGATACATTAAGTAGTTGATTTAATAAACTGCTATAAGCGTTCTATTATTAAATAAATACTGATAGCAATAAATATGGATGGAAAACTTATACAAATTTTATTGTATTAAGCAGTGGCTACCCCCTTAATTGTTTCGATATTGTTAGGTAACATAATTTGTCTCTGTCTGAGGCAATTTACGGTAAAAGCGTCAAATATTTGCAATATGATTTGGTGAAAAATTTAGCCTTATCAAGATCATTAGCATATAAATTCAGTACCATCATGAATTAATCAATCATTCATGCAGTTTGTTGACATATTTAGCTCTGTTATATAATCCTTTGACAACTTTAGCTATGAGATTAGCCATTTTTTCTATGTCCAAAGTTGAAAGTCTCATTTTTAATAAATCAAATAATTGATTATTTATTCATTTGGAAATATATAAAGTCAAAAAAGCTCCACCCATGGTCTTATATCGTTCATTAAATTCAACTAACCATCTTCAGCCATCTGCATGCCTACTACATCAATGCAGTTAGTAAAATTTAGCTAACGAATTTTGATGAAATGGTGATGAATTCACCTCAAACTGCACAATAAAGATAGGGTAATCTGATTTAGTAGATTAGCTGGAAAGTGACGAAATTATGGCGAACAAAAAATGGCGAAATTGGCTCAGTTTTTGAGATGAATGGCGTCGCCAAAGTTTTATTCTTCTGTATCTTTCGAAAATGAAAGGAAAGAAACAGATGAACACTAATGATTAACTAAGGATCATGATGCATTATTATGAAATTGGAGAAATCAGTACATCAATTGGGACTGGGAAAGTAGTGTTTTTTCAGAATTTTCTCAAAAAGGGATAGCGGCCAGGGACAGTTGATTTAGGAATCATAAACATTCATGGGAATACTAAGTGTTGAAATCGGAACAATAGTTTGTGGCTGGAGGGGGGGGGACGATTATTTGGGTTTCCTAATCATTTTAAATATATAGACAATTAGATATACCGCAATGTGTTGATTAACATCAAACTAATTCTTAAAATATTATCAGAGGAAATGAATCAATTCTTTGCAAAGAGATGGAGGTAATGGAAAGTTTTTTCCTTCACTATTTCTATTTGCTGTACAATTAACCCCTTCACAATTTTAGTTTCTTCATACGAGGTATAGTATTGATAAATATTTTAATCGTCAAAAATCAGATATCTCTGAATCCGAAAGAGTTATTTTTGGAATTAAGCAAGACTGTTTGTTATTCTATCTGCCTGTAAAATCAGCAACTCAAAACACGCTTTCATTTACTCAACATAATTTTATTATGAGACATTTACGGCAAATTTGTATATTTTTAAATTTAAAACAAAATTACTCAGTTGTCTTTCCTATATTAGAAAGCACAAAGCACTCATGAGCTTGACTCTAGAAATTAAAATCTGAGTACTCATGGCATTCATTGTCCAACGCAAGAGCCGGAAATTCTATGATGAAAGGAGAGAGAAGGGATCTTTATGGAATATGCGAGGAAGGTTTCAGAAGACCACCTTCCCTCGTAACATATTTTTTCCATTTTCACCTCAAAATACTTTCATGCCAGTATTTAAATATATACTAAAAATTATAAAACAGTAATCGAATATGGTAAAAAATGCAGCAATTTAAACATGTTCATGCTAAAATATGCAAGAAAAATCTAAAAAGATTATTACTCAAATCAGTTTTTTAATTTAATAAAAAAAAAAGTAAAAAACAACTATAATTCGGTTGAAGAAGTATTTAACAGAGCTTGAATATTCTTTTCTAAGAAAACTCCTCTATAATTTTAATACATAAATTATAAGAAATAATGAACTATTACAGTATATCGTGTAGCCATTTTGCTGCAAGTTTTTATTTCCATTTGTAAGCTTGGCATATCTGTTCCAAATAATAACAATAAGTAATCGAAAATTCATTTTTAAATGCTAAGTGATAAAAATTTGTTGAAAAGACCTATGTATGGCTATAATTGTACTCGAATTAGATTTAAACTGGAAAACTTAGAAAAATACCAGCATCTCAGTTATCTAAATAGTCCTACCATTAAAAATACAGTTTGAAATATTTTTTGTGCATTGCATAATGTGATTTGTATCACTTGGATATTATTTAATTTATAATGTAACCATTTGACACATTTAAATATTTTTTTAATTTCACTACAAATAATTAAAATTAATTTTAATAATTTTCTTAAATTATATGCAAATATTCAAAACACATTTTTTTTTTGTAAAAAAAAATCATGCATTCTATGTTTAACTATATAACAAATTTTGTATGATACCAAACTAATCTAAAGCAAAATTTATGTTCCGTGCTTTTACTGTAAATACAAACAAATTTTGCAGTTTGTGCTGTTATTAATATAGTCTAATAAAAACCGAATTCAATTTCGAAAATTTCCCAGATTGTTTAAAATAGCCTAACCTTCACCACTTCTGAATGGCCACTAAATATATTTTTTTCCGTTATTGTTTTGATCAGTTTTTTTTTCTGCAGTAGAAATTACTTTTCCTTTAATGTGATTCATCTTAAAAAATAATGACGAGAGGCATAAAAGAACCCATTAAGGCTTCCTAAATGGAAGAGTCTACCATATTCATCCAAAGTAAAGGATAAAAGTTATTCATCATCAACAGTAGCTATAGAAAAAAAATAACCATTCAGAAAGTGTTTTATATATTTTTCTATAAGCATTATTCTCGAAAAAACAACTGTCTTTCCGATTCTTATATGCCGTCCACAAAATCATATTTCATTTTAATTGCGCCATTTTGCATTTGTCCGCTTTCGTGTGTTTGCATTTTTAACTACATTGCGCCATAAAACGTGATTGATAATACTGGGTTTAGTATTAATAGCAGAAAATAATGTTCGAATCCATCAAATATTTTGCATACAGCGTTGCTATGTTTAGAAACATAAATTTATGCGATGGAAGTTGAATAATTGGTAGTGTTGGCAATTACTTTAAGAATCCATGATAGTCGTATGAAGAAACTGTTTTCGCTAGTTTAGTCATATTTCATTATTAATTCATATATAGACATGCATTGTACTTATTATATTCGCATAAAAGATCATATTTCTATTAATAATACAGGGTAATATATGTGTGTGTGTATCCAAATGCATGCATCAATGTGTGTATCCAAATGTATGCATGTATCCAAATGTAGGCATCTAAATTACAAACTATTTGACTTAGAGTTGTAAACTTTGGAGTGTGAAAATGTGCTCGGGGTATTTTTTTTTCTGAATTTATGTTAGAATTTGAATTAATCAATAATAAAACGAGATTTCGCATTTTTTCTGCATTAATTACCTAAAATATTGCATGCATATAACTTATTTTTATGACAATTTTAAAAATTAAAAGCAACTCTCTTTTTGATAATATCAATTGTCGTGCAAATCTTTCGAAATATTTTATTTAATTCACAAAAATAATTTGTTTTTGTTTTCAAGAAATTCAAAAGATTTTTATTGTTACAGCAATTATTTAAGTCCATAAATTTCTTACTGAAATCTGAAGAAATATTTTTATAGTTTACTTGAAGAATAAGAAAGAAGGAGAAGTTATAGTTAAGCAAATGTTAGAAATTAGATTTGCTTGGATATCGCGTTTTCGCCGCACTCTAACAACACTTGTCTTCATTGCATTAGTATGTTTCATGCACATTATTGGACAAATAAATGTAAAGCTATTAAAATAACATGTCTTTAATGTTTATCACTATTTGATAAAAATTATCAATTCATGGAAATCATAAATATCAAATCATACAAAAGATTTTTTTTGAAAGAAAATACTTCCAATATTATGCCGAACAAGTTAGGCGACAAAATACGGTGTTTATTAATATCATTTGATGATATAAATTAATTTACTTATTTGAATGCATTTGCAAGTTTCATAACGCAGACTATGCACGGTATGAAGTGACAAATTCTTCTAAAGAATTTAGAAACAAAAATAACACGAAAGAAATTTTGATGCAGTCGTAGGGAAAACGAACGGACACAATGAGGACACAATTTTATAACAAAAATAACAGAAGAAATTTTGGCGCCTTCGGAAGAGAAAGCGGCAACAATGAAAGGACGAGAAATAAGAATTTGGTAAGAAAAAGATAAAAATAATGAAATTTTGTGAAAAAAGGGTCACAATGATAGCACAAAAAATATATTAAGTAAAATTTTATTAACGTTCGGTTGATAAAAAATGCATATGCAGAAATGAAAGAGAAATAGTATGAATATCACAGCAAATAATGTTTTATTAATTAACGTTAAGGATCCCTGGCTCACATGCAAGAATTTGAATGTTCTGGTATTCGCTATTTTTAAGATACTGTACTGGCAATTTCTTTTACTTTTTTGTATTTTGTCAAATTTATCTTCCCCTAAATTCCCAATCTGTATATGAAATTTGGTTTTATTCAGTTCATTAATTTTCGCTGCAGATGCTGCCAAATCGGAAAATGTATTTTTTTGACCATCGGGCCTTTTTTTTTCTGTCTGTCTGGCAGTTTTAGAGAATATCCACTTTTCGAACCCACCTGAGTCCAAAAAAAGATTTCTACATATTTTTTTCCTAAGAAATATAGAGAAAATATTGTAATTGGTAAAAATTCGAAGTAGAAAATTCTACAAACCTCCATGATTTAAAGCTAACAGAATTAGAAAAGCAATTTTTGTGAAATGTCTGTCTGTCTAGGACAAAGATAATTCAAAAACGCTTTGAGTTAAATCAGTATAATTTGGCATAAGGTCTTTACAGCAAATTCATAGTGTTCTATAATATTTTAAACAAAATCTATTCTGAGGAAATCTATATTTACGGCTATTCGAATATGTGTTAACACGATCACTACAAAAAGAAGAAAAGTAGAAGGCTAAAATTCGGAGCACAGATTTAACATTTATAAAATAGACACCTATCAAAGTTTGCGCGAAATCCAACAAGAGGTCTATGTCTGCATTTTCAGATTTATGCAAAAGCGATAACTGAAAAAAGCAGTAACTTCAAATTTGGTATAATATTTTGTGATTACCATTGCAGTTCTGAGTCAAATTTTGGTTTCAATAAGGTGGACAAAAATGCTTTTAAAACTCAAATTCACCTTTATTAGAAAGTATGCGAAAAAAGTGGTATTTATTTAAAAGTATAGTTATTTATTTAAAACTCCTCCTAAATGCTGATGGATCGCTAAACTATACAAAATGTTAAAATGATGCATCAGCTTGATATTATTTACTTTAACATTTCTTTTCAGGTAACAAGTTATAAATCTATAATTATACAGCATTTTGTTACCCAAATAAACAGTAGATTGAAACGAAATACACAATACTTTTAAAGTAATTATTTCGCGAGGAGTTTGTTCACAAAACAGATGATATTTCAAAATATGTCATTTTAATGTTGTATCAATTTAATAACGTTTATAAGTTACACTTGGTCACATGCAATGCCTGATTGCATGTTCTTCATGTTTTCCTTCCTAGGGGGAAAGAATAATACACCATCAACAGAGCGTGCCAAAAGATTCTTTTTTACACCTTGCATTTTTCATTCAAAATATATCAAGCAACTGTCTCCTTTTATATTTGAGGGCTTTGAACTTTTCTACGTGTAATTTTGCTGACCACCTGCTTACTTGTAATCAAAGCAAAACTGATTAAACAACACATGTCGCAACGTAGTAATGTATATAGACTGTAATTATAAAAATGCACGTCTGCTGTTCATAACAATAAACCTGAAAAGCATCCATTGAGTTTATATTTAAAAACTGAGATGCGTGTTTCTAACGTAAGAGGAACTGCATCAAATGCTATCTTGTAAGATAAAACAAAAATTTAAAATAATTTGCAAAAGAAGATTCAAAATAAAAGGGAATATTAACCTTTTTTTTATAAATAAGCGCAATGAATGCTACAAAATAATAGTTCAACGTATTAAAACTTAACTTACCTTTATGTAGAATTAAAAAGCACTTCGTTTAGTGGAAAACTGAAATAAAAAAATTATAATTTACAAAATATAGAGAGTAGTTAAATGGTAAATAATACATGAAAATAAAAAAACAGATAAAAAAGAAAATATTCTAAGTAATTTTTTGTAACTATTTCGTATATTTTACATTGAAATATGAATACAAAATTTGATGGAATATAGGTTATATGTTTTCAATTTAGAAAAATGTTGAGTTTTTACGTTATAGCCTCATTTATAAAATTACATACGAAACTTTGAATTGCTTCGGAAAAATTGATTTAAAAGCAGTTCTTTATTCTTTTTGAAAATTTATATTTCCATTCAAAATAATGAATAATTTTTGCAAATTTCGCTCCGATTATTTGCATTTTCATGTAATATTTCCAAATCATATAGCAGATTATTATTTTCCAATCATTCTAATCTATATGAAATTGAAAAAGTGATTAAAATCAAATCCAACTATTCAGAATCAGCCGTAGTATATTTATCGCTCTAGAATCCGAAACTTTAAAAATGATATACATTTTCTATCAGATTTTCTGAAAGCGAAATATTTTTTTTTAATTTCAAGTAAAATTTTGTAATCACATTTAAAGCATAGATTATAAAAATTATTCATATAATCAAATTCTGAAAATTTTGTTCAATTTACATTTCTCATTTTTCAACTTGGGGCCAAATAGCAGGGAGCCCCTGATAATGGGAAAAATAAAAATTAATAAAATTAATGTGATAATTGATAAACATAGTAATCGGCAAAGTCCTTTTGAGACCTTTAAAGTTAAAATGGCGTTTCGAAGGGCCAGGAAGTAGTATGTATTTATAATAAAGTGACTATGTTAAATTTATTCTGACAGGTTGCAGAGCCCCTAGTGGCGAAATAAGGAAGTTTCGAAAAATAAAGGAAATCGGCCAGGAAACTTAATAAAAAAATTGTACGCTTTGCCATAATAAAAACACAAGAAAAAGTTTCTTGGAATTTTCTGTAAAATTTGCGATGCTGCGAATAAAATTATTGATTAAACTTTCTATGATTTAAAAAAAAATCCTTCGTCTGAAATTTAAAAATGTATTCTCCAGTATTATAATACAGTTTCTCCGAGTTAAGCAAAGGCGAATAAGCGGGAAAAAAATCTAAAAAACGCACTCGGCGGCGGAGTATTTGAGAATTCAATTTTAGACAAACTATTTTTCAAGTCACGGATAGTTTATAGTTTTAATCGCAATTATCTCCGTCAATTTTATAACTGTATGAAACTTTTTCTGTGTTTTCATTCTGGTAGAGTGTGTATTTTTTAACTGGACTTTTTTGTCTATCTCTTTTATTTTTCGAATTATATTTTTGCGATTTCCTTATTTCACCACTGGGGTGCTGAAATCTATCTCAAATTCAGCGTAATCACCTTACTGTAAGTGCACGTTAATTCTTTTGCTATACGAGCCACCATTTTGAATTTAAAGAGCTTAAAAGGACCGATCACCCTGTATTGTATCTTTGATATTCTGTTCTATTTATATTCTACATTGCTAAATTTAAAGCAGGAGATTTTTAATCATTTGACCCTTTTACGTATGCCATATTAAATACCAATTATTTGAATAACAAATTTCCTTTAGAGTCACACAGTCTATCTGTCTTCTGTATTAGTCTGCTATCTATAGTGTCTTTAATAGTTCAGGTACTCGAGACGACCATACTAATTGTACAACTAGACAAAAGAAAATTAGTTTCAGACTCGTCTCAAGAATCTAACACTGAGTGTAATGACAAAATTAAAGTAGATGAAAGAGTAAAGGATTCAATCCTCTTACAATTATGAACACCGCTCCAAAATATTGATCTTCTTATATGAGAAGACTTGAGGGAAAGCTTCGTCACAATAAAGTAAAGTGATTATGAAAGATAATATTGATGGTTACAAGGCTAATTTCTTTTGAAAATTTCTTTAAAGGATAATAGCATATAATCACTGATAATTTGTTTCTGAAGTCAAAGGTATTGTGAAAGCCCATACTGTTTAAGTTGTCAAAATATGTTCTTGAGCGTAAAAGTTCGTTTTTAGATAGCATTTTGCTTTTTAATTATTAAGTCCATCAGAACGTTGTGTTAAAAGGGTTACTTGGAAACTGCTCTAAAATAAAGTGTTCACTTTATTCATAATTGCGTAAAAGTTACCATTTAGAAACTATATGAAATCTGGGACGGTTATTGCAGATTTGATCTATGATCAAAAGATGAGGATGCTCCTGAGCTGGTATTCCCTCAACCATTAATGGAAGGAACGACGGATTTAAGGCGCATCAAGGATTTTCAATATGACTTGATTTAAATCCTACTCGAACTTCCAAACATGAAATCAAATTTCTACCAGGCATCGTGATTTAGCATGTCAAGTTTAAATATTATATTTTCATATTATTTATATTTAATTATTATTCAATATTAATTTTGTTACTATGCTTGATCACTAGTCCAGATTTAGAATTCCGACTTCGGGATTTGCTGATTAGTTATGAACTTGAACAAAAGGGAAATTACATCTATGTTGGGATTATTGATTTAGTGATGTAAAATATTGCCATTTAATTAAAACTAGCAGGAGAGCTATCTCTTCGACATTCTAAGTATGTATCGACAATAAGGTCCATTTCCTGTTTAGTCATAAGGTATAAAGAATAGAGTTGAATATATTTTTATGACATCTTTTTGAAAAAATGG
This sequence comes from Argiope aurantia, assembly GCA_026543865.1. Classification (NCBI taxonomy): domain Eukaryota; kingdom Metazoa; phylum Arthropoda; class Arachnida; order Araneae; family Araneidae; genus Argiope; species Argiope aurantia. Next base: position 662,570 of record JAPMOR010078621.1, read on the forward strand.
TTGTGAAATCAAATTAATACTTGTATGTTTGATGGACTAGATTTCAGAGATTGCGGATATTTCACTTTTCTGTATTCTTCTCATTCAAGGGTTTTCATGCAGAGAGGTGACAAGAAGACTCGCTAACAAATTTGATCAGGTATTTGGGATAGATCTACAGTTTTAATGTAAAAGATCGAAAACTGGAATGTATCTCTTTTGTCGGCTGATCTATTTTTGATTTACATTGTATTATATATATGAACTGACAGAACAACGAATAATCAATCAATTAACAGATTTTTGAGTAAACTAATAAAAATTTATTATTATTTTTATAAAATAATATACCAAAATTCATTTATTTATCGTGTTTTTGATATACTGTGTTCACATACATGAATTGACAGGTTAGCAACAGACAAATATAAAATTAGACAGTTCCTTTCAAATTTTGAGCCCAGAACGCATGCCGTTTTCGTTTCCCCTGTTTATAAATATAACTACAAACAGATGTAATTTCATAAGTGGTTTAGAACGGGATTCTAAGAAATATAATACAGGGTAATTATATAAAATTTAAAGGTCAAATTTTTGAATTATTACATTTATTTAATTTTTTTAGTTTTTAAAACAAGTAATATTATCAAACTTTTCAAACGGAATCACTCATATTAGCATTAAGTTTCTATGTTTCTTCTGAAAGAAAATGATACATAGCCTTACTATTATTTGGAAATAATAACTTTTTGCAACTAATCTTCCGAAACCAGTTCACTTCTGCACTGGTTTATTTTATCGATTTGTCATCGGTTATACATACCATAATGGATAATCGATGAAAAATCGATTAAAGTTTTGAACTATCGATTCATTAAGTGACAGATATTTTGCGTTTGTCATGAATAAATGTCAAGACTATCAAAAACTTGCATTAGTTTCTCTTGGCAACTGAGTGTTTTGTTCGCGAAGGGGTGTCGTCTATCTGTAGATACCTGGAAATGAGATATATGGTTTAGGAAATTCGTAATATATGATTGGATATCATGACTACTGAATGGTTCGAAAAGAATAGCAGATCTAAAGGTCAGAGCTTATATTTTTAACAGAAGAATATGAGATATCGAACAATACATCTTTGCCACATTTATTTCAGGTGAACACAAGATTAGTTTACTATAGCAACGATATATTACTTAGATTAAAGCTTTTTAGTTATGAACTAGCCAAAACGAATGACTAGCAACGTAAATAACTTAAATTCGATTTTTGTCTTTCCTTGACATTAAGATGGAGTAAGTCATTCGCTATGTAGCTTCGTTTTATCATAAATTTGCTACCTTTGGCGACCAGCTCAATCGAAAGGAATAGTTCTTGCTTGTGCCTTTAATCGAGATATCACACTAAGGTGTTTTTTTTAAAGATTATATAATTTCATAACGGCACATAGTTAAAGTATTGTTAAAAGGTCACAATTAAAAGAAAAGAAGCAAACACATTATATTTTTTAAAAACTGCGCAGTTAATGATATTTAAGTTAATGAACATATTTTAGAGAAAATTGAAGATAATTTTATTATCAAATGATTTAATGTTACAATGATTTTTTATTAATGATTTTTTTGTCCAAATTTCTCAATGGCTTTAAATGAAAGTTCTATAAAAGTAAAGCAAAAAGATGCTATTTTAAATTATGAATTGTCTTACATCCGCAAAGAATTTAGACAATGCATATAGTTACGTATCTGTACAGTGGCTTCCCGCACGGTTAGTTCAATCGTAGGAAAGACCGTTTTGCAGTCAGCTCTATTGGATGCTTGTCGGATGCCGGATCAGTGACCCCCGTGCTAGGTGACAAACTTGGCGATTTGGTTAACGAATTTGGCGAGTTTAGCGACAAAATGGATGACACTAGAATCGTCAAGGTTTTTGACAATAGAACAAAAAAGATCTGAAAAATGCTTGGTTGTATGAAAACTTTCTCTCTCCTGCTCCGGAAGCTATAAAAGGACTGCAGTTCAAGCCGAAGAGAGTCGTCTAGTATTATAGAGTCGAATAGCGAGTCAACGACGAATTAGTTGGATCAGTCCAGTGAAGCGCACGCGTTGAGTGGAGCTCTACGCGTGCGCTTCACTGGAATGTGAATTGAGCTATGCGCCGAGTCCTGATATTTACTGTGGAAGTAGCGCCGAGTCTTGTGAGGAGTAGCCAGTCGTGTAGTAATGAGTCGGCAGTTTGATAGAGCTAAAACGAGGAGAAAGTGGAGAATAGCAAGCGTTTGGAGAGAGCGTAGAGATTCTTGATTGAGACGTTGATTCTCTCCTCTCGCTTTGAGTGCTGTGGTTGTTGTTTATTACCGATTACCACTTGTGGGCTATTGTCTGTTGTAGTGGGCTTCATCTCGGTGGTACATATTTGTCGTCTTTGTATTTGTGTCTACGTGTTAATAAAGTCGTTATTTGCTATTGAAGCATGTTGACTGTTTTACGCCATATATCCACCACAAACGAACCCGTTGACTTTACGGATTTAGTGGAGAAAGTTTCGTAACAATAAAAAAAATCATTACATTTTATTGAATTGTTTTTCAAACATGTTTCTCGCAAATTTATCACAACCGGATATTTATTTTTCAGAAAATGCAATTAAAAATGTACTTTGTTATCAGTTCACCTTTTAGTACTCAAAAAAATCAATGCTACTTTCAAGGGTTTTTTTTTTAACAGAAATTTTTTTTAACAGAATTGTGGCTTAGTAGAAAGTTAAACATGAACTATAAGTTATAATGTAAATAAATTATAAACACAAACATAAATTGAGTAGCAAATAGAAATATATCAAATATTATTTTTGGAGAATACCAAACATTAAAGTTATGTTATTTTAAATGTCTTACATGAGTTCTGTTCATTATGCAAATGAACCTTTGTAATAATCAATCCCATGACGTAATAGAACTATTAAAAACGTATCAGGACAGTTAATCTATTTTCTAATTTTTACTGTATTAGAAATTCGTTTTTTTTAAATTTTTTTTTTATTATTATTATTTGTCGTGTGAACTACACAGATATTAAACAGAAACTTTCTTTCTTAAATCTCCTTAATGGAAGAAAATCAATCGATTCACTATTTAATGAAGCAATCAAAATAGTTCCAACCTCAGTGAATTCCTTTTTGAAAATCAGGCAAAAAATAAATTAAAAAAATTATGAGGTTTCAAAAAATGTGCATGGTTTGAAATGAGTATCATTGAAAATACAATTTATTAAGTTTTGAAACGGTGTTAAAATTCATTTTTGTGTATTAATATTTTCGGAAGCTATAGCGAAAAAATATCAAAATTCAAATTTATTTTTAATTAAAGAAAATAATTAACACAGATATTTAGCAATAATCCTTATTCTACAAATTTCAGCATAGGAAAAATATCACACGATCAGATAATAGAAGAAATAATAATAGGTGTTTCAACTTCAAGGCAACAATATAATTTATCTTTGGTAATTTAGAAAAAAATACTTTTTTAAAAAAATTGCCAAAATTCATTGAAAACTTGCACGCATATTAAAATGGCATCACTACAACGACAATTTTGTTTTAATTTTAAAACGATGTAAAATTTATTTTTGTATGGTAATATGACGCCAGACGGATGTTCTGATTAGAGACAAGTTTTTACACACCAGCCTCACTGACGGACTCGATAAGGCGACAAGCGACAATGGCACTTAGAAAGAACTTTAATAAATACGACGAACTCTCACTTAATGATGATGACGAAATGTGTTTATATTTTTTAACCTCTTTAATTTATTTTTATTTAATATCCTAACTCCAAATCTGTAAAATCTTTTATATTAACTTAATATTTATAATTCAATAATCGTGATTACTGCCGCCGGCCATCCTCCAGAGTAATAGGTTTGGAAGTTATAGCAGATAAATGTCAAAATTTCACTTAACCTGTTAAGCGGATAATTAACTTATATCCAGTTCGTTTTGCATTGAAATAGTTCATCATACTCAATTAACAGGTTAATTTTTGTTCACATTTCCACTCTTCAAAGTATATATATGCCGAATTAAGCAACAACAGACGCAATTACGCAACAGCAGATACCCTCGCACACATGCATTCATATTTATTATAAGTAGTTTAATTTAGTTATATTAACGTCCCGTTTTAAAGCAAAACTAGGGATATTTTGTGAGGACCTCGTCATTTTGACCCAAGGTCAGATGACGAGGACAACTGCTGAGCTGGCATCCCCTATCCAAGCTTTTGCACTACACCAACGGGAGGACGTGCACCAGGCCAGCTTACACCACGGTACTTCAGTGGAATCTGGTCTCATACCTGAAATTCTCATATTCCGAAGCCGAGACCATACCCGCAGGCCACCACGGTCCCTTATTATTAGTAGAGATGAGACAAAATGTAGCCTTCAAATTAAATAAAATTAAAGTTAGTATTTATTCGATTACATAAAATGTAAACTCCAATGATATATATTGCATTATATTTTATTTCATGCAATTCAACCTTAGAAGCATAAGAATTCTGTAATAATGCTGAAAACAATGCCCTCTTACGACGTTCACTCTGAAAAACACTAGACACGCGCTTCTTCAATTCATATATGTCATCGATCTTAAATACCATAATGGATAATCGATAAAAACTAATCAAACTTTTAATCTTCATTATGTAGTAGATACTTTACTTTTGCCCTGGAGAAACGTCAGACTATAAAAAAAATGGCCTTAGTTTCTCCTGGCAACTAAGTGCTTTATTGACGAAAGGTGATCTCGGATCCCTAAAAAATTCACGGAAATGAGATATCTTAAGTAGAAAATGCGTAACATATAGTTGGATATCGTGACTGCTTAATGGCTAGTGGATCTGAAGGTCAGAGCTTACAACTTTAACAAAGTAGATCAGATATCGAACACTTCATCAATTTTCCATTTATTGTAGTTCAAAACATCCTTCCCATATTTCTATGGCAACGATTTATTTATCGTGATAAAAGTTCAGAAGTTTTTCCTGTTTGGCTAAAAAGAGAACGAGTAGCGACGTAAACAACATGGCTTAAAGCTGCTTTTAGTTATTTGCTTTTTAGATTAGTTTTATAATAGTTATGAGATAAGGTTCGGTTCTATTTCGAGCAATATCATTTAAGAACAGTTTTAGGAATATTTTGATAAATGTACCTTTTGTTTTTGTCATAATAGCAAATAGTCATTGATAGCAAACTTATCCATTGAAGCATATAATGGCCATGGAATATATGTTTAAATTTAGTACACATCCTATCCTGACTATGAGAAAAACTGGTCGATTTTTGACCTGAGACTGAAGGAAGGGAGATGTTTAGTTTAGTTATATTAACGTCCCGTTTAAAGCAACACTAGGACTATTTTGGGACGGACCTCGTAATTTTGAACCGCGGTCAGATGACGAGGACGACACCTGAGCTGGCACCCCCTCTCCACACCACACCACACCAACGGGAGGACGTTTGGTCAGGACAGATTTAACGTGCAACAGACCCCCTTACACGACGGTTCTTCGGTGGAATCGGGTCTCGAACCTGAAACCCTCCGGTTCCGAAGCCGAGACCTTACCACCAGGCCACCGCGGCCGAAGGAAGGGAGATACAAAATAGAGAGAAAGTTTATTTATGTGAACGACCCATTTTTAAACACCATTAGAGATACTTTTGGACGAACCTCGTCATTTTAAAAGGCGGTCAGATGAAGAGGACGACACTTGAGCTGGCACCCCCTCTCCGAGCTTTCATGCTACACAGTTGAAGGATATTTGACTTAGATGGATTTAACAGGCACCAAACCTGCTTACACGGCGATTCTTCGGTGGACAAGACCTTACCATCAGACCAGCGAGACCCCCGAAATGGGGAATGAATGGCGTAATTTAATGATATTTATGTACATTTTAAATAAACATGACAGCCGTTTTGGGGAGAACATAATAATTTTGAACCGTGATCAGATGACGGAAACGATTCTTAAGCTGGCATCCACCTTTGTAAGTCATTTTGCACCTACGAAAGAGAGTCTTGTAGAATAGCAGGATTATAATAAATATGGTTGTGAGGTTTTTTAAATAATCAAAATAGACTGATATGCTATCTCGTATTTTTCTCAGTCGCCTCCTCCTGAGGCCCAAAGAATATTAACTTTCTACCCTCTGTATTCATGCTTTTTCAAATTTAATCCTTTACTGGCCGAAAAGTAGTAAGATGCATAATTATACATATATGAGATAATATAGATTCCTTTAGTGCTTATGAGCACAAAAATATAGTTACTAACTTGTTGCGATTCCTAAAAATTAATGAGAGAGGTTTTGCTATTAAAAGGCTTATATAACAATCATTATTTAACAAGAATTGACAACGATACATATTTCAGAATGTGGAGTCAGATTGGATGTTAGACCACAAAGGGTTAAGTGTTTTACTTTATCGATTATAAAGTGTTTTATTTTTTATCTTAAATTTTATATTCTGCATTATACATTATCATGCAAGCAAACTTTAAAACAAATCTGGTTTTTTTAAGATAATGTTATAGGAAACATAGGACATATATTGCAAAAAAAATGGATACTAAAATTCAAATTATCATAGATCAATTTACAACTCAAATCTCAAAATATTATTAAAAAGCTCTTTCTTCTGGTAAAGTTGTTGAATCCACTATTATTAAACAAAAGTAAAAACTTATCTATGACTAATCTGACCAGAATAAATGTTTTGTGGCCTTCGATGAAAAAATGTCGTTTCTGGAAAATATATGAATTATGGCCTTATCTCTATTAGGAAACAAGAACAGGATATTCTTCTGATGAATTCCATGTGACATCATAGTCTTCTGAAAATCTATACGTTTGAAGGAGCTCAAATGTGGGAATCGTTCTCTCCGGAATTCTATTAGAAATGTGAGGTGGAGAATAAATTGAAGATATCCAGCGCTTCGGATAAGCGTTACTTTTTGCTCTATAATTAATTGCTGACTCTTATGTCGATAATTTCTGCAAATGGTATTCTTTGAGTACATCTTATCTTTATCGTTTCGTTTTGTGTTATTGGAATATTTGAGGAATAAAACATAGTATGTATATGATGAACTGATCACCTAACGAACGAGATTCGTAACAATATGACGACATCCTACCTATCAGATAGACTGTCTTATAATTTAGTTTCGATTAAAACTTAAATGTATATATCTAAAATTTAGATATAAAAACGAAAGCCAAATTTTTGTTTTCAAGTCCTTTTATTTTTTGAAACGTTAAATAAACGCAATTATATATTTGTCTCTGAAAGTTCTGCAACGTGGAGATTTTTTTTTCAAAATCTTTTCACCGAATTGCACATACATTCAATATTTTTTTTGACCTATTTAGTACTTGACAACCTACCAAAGATTTTACATCCAAGTGCGAACAACAATTTCCCGACTCTTCAATTATGAAGCGGAAATCTTCAAAAAACTGCTATATTTGTATATTCTAAAGTCTGAACAAAATTTAATTTTAAGACTCTTACAGGGAGCGATAAAATAGCAGATTTGACCTAATTGAATCCTCTGTCTAGAATTTGACAATCGGCACCTTTTCTTTGTAGTGGAAATGATGGATAGCAACGCCTTTGTTTTTTGCGAAAGTCCCGGATTTGAGACCAAGTTATGCAAAATAAAAAATAAATTTCTAAAATAAGACACGGTGGTACACTGAGTTACTTTAACCAGCAAAAAGGAGAATGAGAGGAGACGTATTTTCCCCTATTAACGTCTAATTGAATACAAAAGTGTTACCTTTCACTCTCAAATGTACTTTGTTGAAAATCCGAGAATTACTCTTCGGCTCTTTAAACTTTCTTAGTTAAGATTCCAAGTACAAAAACTGAATTTCTTTCTTTTGAAATTCGTTTTTTATTCAGATTTGACAGAGAAGTTTTAAATTAAAAATTGTATTCCATTTTGCTACGTTCAAGCGTGAAATCATGATCGTGGTAACTTCATCGTAGTGTATCTAACCTTTTAAGCATACAAAGACGAGTCTGGCTCGCTTTTTTTAAATTTTAAATCTCAAATAAAGTGAAAATAATTAAAATGCAAAAATTCATTTAAAACGCATCATTAACCGAAATACCCTTAGAGTATTACAGAAATTAATAACAATAATCCCAAATAGCATGCGCCATCTAATTAGGAAGTTAAGTAAACTCATGTCAAGATATATAAATATAGTTTTGGTAAACGGCGGAAAAGGAATCATTCTGATTTGAAGCTCATAATATAATAAAATGTAAGAATCGTGCGATATTACCGTTTTACAATCCGTTAATCAAACATAAAATTATTAGGATACAAAATGCTTAAACAAGCAAGAAATAAATATACTGTTTAAGTAAAGATTAGTGTGCACCCGAGTTTGTCGCCAAAATGGCAACTCATCGGAAAGCTCTTCTAGCAACCCTAGAGCTGTTTTGTTTACTGTTTTTGCAATGGGTGAGTTGTACATAAACTATAACTATTTTAAGAAAAAAGTTAAATAAAAAATGTAGATTAAAGATTTTAATTTTGCTCTTTATTATAATTACATTTTCTTTTACAACTAATAAGTCGCTGCGATTTTATTTTTAATGTGAATACGAACAAAAAATATTTATTCGTTTGCAATTTTTAACTGTCAGTATGCGCTTTAAAAAATCGTCTAAGTTCTTACTTCACGAAATCGTCTGCGTTCTTACTTTAAAAGTCAGCTGCTATGGAATTCTTCGCAGTTCTCGTTATTCTTTCGATGTTGTAATGGTTGGTTCCCTTGATAATTTGTTATATAGGCAATTGTGCAAGATTGGTTGTCGGGTAAATGGGATGGAAGACAGTATTTCGAACCTGCAGAATGGATGAAGGGCGAGTGGAATATATATATATATATATGGATTGATGAAAGGAAAGAATACTTGTTTGAAATTTTGTATGGATAATGATTTGATTGCTTCTAAGTGTGCATTAAATAAATCAAGTAAGTGCATTAATTCTTTAAAATTCCCTCTGAAATCCGTTCCTATAACGTCCTTCATTCCTTCGTTTCTACTAATTATGTACTGTTATCCACACAGGTTCTTACGTTCAATGAGCTATCGAAGCCGTAGGATGTTTTTTTTAAGTTAAAAAATTCTGCCTGGTGCCTTCGGCATCTGTAGAAGGCACTGGGCAGTCGGAAAACAAACAATACTTATCAGTAAAAAGTCCTAATTATAGGGCGGAAAATGGTAACGTAACTGTTCCGAGAAAGTATTTATTTATTTTGTCCGCCAAATTTATTGGCGCCTTGGCATCGTTGGCGGAGCAAGGGGTACACTAAAATTCACTTTTACCTAAATATACTGATAGCAATGGCAATATTTTAATTGAGCAATAATTATATTCTTTTCGTATTACATATTTCAATGAGAAAAAACTAATATAATTCAGATAAAAATGGATACATTAAATATGAAATTTTAAATACACAGTTACACAATTAGTTATCAAGCAAGATATATATTTGCTTTGGAAGATTAAAATTTCCACAGAGGGAAATCTTTTAAAATTTAAATTAAAAATTAAATGAAACCTTAACGCTTTATATGATTACTTCCGAAAATATTAATGCAATAATAAAATTAATAATTTTTACGTCATTTTAAAATTCTAAAAGTACTCTTGCGAATGGTATCAATTTTCTAATTTAACTTTTTTGTTTTATTTTTAATTAACCTTTGGTTAAACTATTTTTTTAGCATATCTAATAATTATATTGTACGTCAATATTATGTTTGAAAGGAAGTAATAAGTTAAATGTTATCATATTTTTAAGGATTTTTGTCCACCAAATTCGATTTTAATTGATACCTTTAGAAAGTAATCAACTAAAATAAAATGTTGAAAATATTAATACAATAATTTATCATAAAAAAAAACATTTGTGTAAACACTAAAAATTGTAAAGCTATTTCACTAAATCTATTACAAATCATTTCTTTATAAATATGAAATATTTCAAGCTAAATAAAAACACAAACTATGTGCTAAAAATTTCAAACACGAAACCTTAAAACTTTCAGCCAAATTTTTCTATTAATAAACCCGTTCGTATGTAATAAGTTTTTTGACATTATATTCCACCATTAAATTGCAATCCTTAAATGATGCAGTTGCGTTTTAAGCTATTTTATTCCTTAAGTTCAAAGTTAATTTAAGTAGTTAATCAACTAATAATAAAATGTTACAAATATTAATACGTCGCATTGTTGTAAAACACATTATTGTAAGCGATCTCAAAATTGTAATGTTATTTCAAAAAACCTATTATAACATTATTTCTTTATAAACATGAAACATTTCCAGCTAAATAAAAAGTATTAAAAGAAAATTCTATGATAAGAAATATCGGAGTCGTATCTTTAAAATCCAATCTTCTCGATAAACAGACATTTCGTAAATAATAAATAAATGTCTTGACATTATGATTCACCAATGCATGCAGTTGCATTTTTATGCATTAAATCCAAAGTTAATTTCAATAAACAGGCAGAAACGGGTCAAAGAACAAAATAAGTGAAAAATCAAAGTGTTAATTTTATTCCTAAACGATATCAAACGCAAATTTATACTCACGGAGCAAGAAGAAATATAAATCTTAATCATATGAAGAAAAAAAAACATTTATAGACGGTCGCTTTTAGAATATTGTATATTCTAGTCTAAAGATGTCAAGATAATTGAATAACAAACAGTAAAATTTATTACTTATAACATAACGCAGAGCTTTAAGAAATATCAAAGTTGAATTTTTCCCTACCAAAACAGACTTCGCTACAGTTACTCTTACAGTTAAAAGAAATCGATGTAACTTATTATTTTCTTATCATGAAAGTTATAAAAGTAGCTGTAGAGCATAAGTTACATTTTTTAACACATAACCTCGGCGTGGTAAGAAAACAAAAGAAGATACTTTTGACATCTTGGCAATGGATCATCACTTTCAACAGAAAAGAAGTGTTAAAAAGAAGATGCCCCCTTTTTTTTTCTCCTTTTATAGTAGCGTTTTCTCTGCCATTTTTTCTCTACTACTTTCATTTTAATCATACAAAGAACCAAACAAGATTGAAGCCAACGGATTTCTTTAACAATAGATTATCAAAGAAGATTTAAAGGGATGTTCTGACGTCAAATTATTGTGCTTTTATTTCTTATGCTTACCACTCGGATTTCATTTTTTTAGGGTCTTGTTTTTCTGTAATAATTTATAATCGAGAAATTTAACAATGTTTTTGCAGTTAAAAGCAAAATTTATTAGGAAAAATTGTTTGTTTTATGCGTCAATTTTGGTGTGTGGGTATAATAAATTTTTGGTAAAAGGAAGAAACCGGGGTCACAAATATGTTGAATTTATCATGGCTTAGAACGTATAGTATGGATTCGAAAAAAAATTATACTTTTGTCATTAATTAATGATATATATAAAACCAGCGGTAGTGGTCTTACCGAAACTTCCTCACATAATCTCTAAAAAAGACATTATACCAGAACGACTTGTATTGTGTACAGTAATTACCATTACTATATTGGTGTACAGTAATTACGAAATATTAACCTTTGGATCTAATTTAGCATTTTAACTCAATCTATGGAGTGATCCTTGGCGAGTTTTTTGGCGATTGTTTTTTGGCATGCGACTAATAGTATACGGAAACCGAATTTGTATTTTAGATATGTTTTATCGAATCGATTGAAACCAAAATTGTACACAAAAGTAAAATTGTACGCAAATAGTACAATGCAGTGATGCACAGAATCAGATACGAAATTTGATAAAGCTTACGTATGTTGATTATCTTTGTTTTACGTTTTTTATTCATTGGTTTACATGGTTCTGAAAATACAGACCGCCAGAGGTTGGAGCTTGTTGGATTTTGATCAAAATTGGATAGATGTTAAACATGTGCACCAAATTTTATCCTTCTAGCTCTCTTTATTTTATTATTGTATTCAAACGCAGATTGCTTAAGATTTGATAGAAGTTTACCAATTTGTTATAAAGAACGAATACTAAATTTCATCCTTCTGGTTGTTACTGGTTTTTCAGTTATTATAGTCATAGACAGACAGACATTTTCGAAAAATAAGTTTTTGGAACACAGCGAACTCTAAAACATGGATATTCGTCAAAATCTAGAATTCGAATTTTTTTGACGATTATATACTTTCTCTATACTGCGTATACGTAAATTGCGTAAAATGAAAGAAACACAGAGATCTTTTTAAAAAAAATAGCGTTTTCATATTGAATACCATAATTTATTAATTATAAAGGATTAAAATAGAATTTTATCTTGCATACTTTGCACAGCCTGCACAATGCAATGATATATATATATATATATATATATATATATATATATATATATATATATATTGTTACGAATCCGTAATGCTGC
>JAPMOR010078621.1:675172-699841 GCA_026543865.1 Argiope aurantia
GATTATACCCGAAACATCGAGAATTTTTCCGATCCGTCCAGTAGGAATCGAGATACGCCTCGAACGTTCCTGATTGGTTGAGAGGCTTCTAGCCCCGCCTCCTGAGACCTATAAAAAGGGTCTGCAGTTGCCAGGCGAGTAGTAGTAGTCGAAATCGACAGAGTAGAGTAGTCGAAATCGGCGGTGAAGAACTGGTCTTCCAGCTATTAGCGGAGCAGCGACGGAGTCGAGCTAGTGCTGAACTAAGCTGTGCGCTACTGTCTACAGTAGATTCTTGTTGTATGCTGCACGTCTCGGCTGAAGATAATCGTCTTCTGTGCTGTATATAGTTGTCGTTTTTGTGCTGTCCTGTGTGTCTTCGTGTAAATAAACGTCGTTGTTTTTATTCTACTTCTGCCTGCTGATTGAGCGTTCTCCACACCATATAACTTCCACTATCGAAACGAACCCCGGTAAAAATTCGTAACAATATATATATAATATGTGTGTGTGTGCAAACTTAAATAGCGCTACAATTATATATATTTCCTTCTATTCGAGTGATGCAAACATTTCATATCCGATTTTTAAACGATTGATGGTGTAGTTTTATTCATTTGATAATATATAGAGCATAAACAAATTTGGCAGACATGGGGCCCATAATTCCGGCATAAATTGCAGATAGTATACAAAAACTTATGTAAAATGAGAGAATACTGTCAATCACTGGTGACTGACAGGAGAAGCTTAACGTATTGATGATTTAAGTGTTATTAAATTTGCTACAAATTCTATCATATTTGTCTTCAAATAAGAATTTCTTTTAAACCCAGATTCAAATGTCTCTATGTATTTTGTAATTCCACTCTATGATTTCAAAATAATTTATGCGAATTGAAATTATTAGTTATTTGCAATTGGCAGTACTTACAAAAGGCATTGCACTGCTTCGGAATATGATATCAGATGATGAGTTGATTATCCTATGGTTCTAAATAATGAATCGATTTCGTTTTTAAAATTAACTTAATTGGAATACTAAGATTTTAATGAATGCTTATTGTTGATAGTAAATATTTAAAGAAATAGACCCCCTTTCATGCACCCTCTGATCAACTTACGAAGGGTATAATGAGAATTTCAGAGATAAAAATAAATACCATTCATTTAAAATCAATTTCGTATCATCCAGGATCCAAGTTCTGCTATAAAAACACCATTGTAGTTAACAAAATTTATTCAAAAAATATTTTAATGCATTTTTTTTTTTTACTTTCTGAGTTCGAAAAGGCACAAATACATTCAGTATATGCTAATATTAGAGTAGGAATCAAATAGGTCTCATGTTCACATTGAAGAGTTTTCGCAATGATTTTTCTATTCCAAGGTCACCTACCAACAATCCGTTATGTAGGCTTTGTAAACGGAATATTCAAATTTCATACGCATGGCAATGCTTCCTTTCATTGGTTTCAAATAACTGACTACAGAAAAAGACATACGAACGAAATTGATCGTTCCTTTTAGATGTTATACAATGTAAATGTATAGTTCTCCCATCGGATTTCATCCCCATATAAACGTCGATCTACAGGTTCAGATTCCAGGTTGAAGAAAAGAAAAGAAAACATTTTACTGGTTTGAGATTTCATGTTCTTAAAAGGGGCTCTCCTTGTATTTCTAAGATAGTAAAATATTTTATAACATGAGTGGAAAAGCGTTGAAGGAAAAGCAAGAATCTGCCCTGTTTTTTAAGAAATATTATTTATGATCCGAATTTCGGAACTTTATCTATTAATTTCACTATTCTAGAGCCAGCATGCACTTTAAAATGGGAAAATACTTTTGATATCAACTAATACATAGAATCTATCAAAAAAGTATTGGGACACACCACCAGTTTACAGATTTTTATCATAATATTTTACTTAAATATACAAATGAAACCAAAACAAAGAAATAAATATTATTTTGATATATACAGATCATAATAATCCAATCAAAACTCTCATATTAATGAAATTATGGTTCTAATTGAAATTAAAGAAATTGAAAAAAGTATTGGGGCACTTCCCAATAAATAAAGAAAAACAATGCAAACTTAAAAATCAATATCTTGATGAGCCGCCTTTGCTTTTTAAGACTTCTCGTAGTCTATTTGGCATGCGTTGGACTTATGTTTTGCAAAATGATTAATTGATTTTGGCCCTCACTTCGACAAAATGTTTTCTTAACACCTTCTTCTTAGAAAGGTGATGTTGATGTAGTTTTTGCTGCAAATAATTTTACACATGCTCAATGGGATTAAGGTATGGACTTTGTACAGGAGTCTTAATATTACTAGGACAAATGTAGAAGACCCGTTACTTGCAAATATCCTCTTTGTTTCGGGTCATTACCTTGGTACAATTTAAATTGTCTTGAGATTCTCAGCTTTCGCACTTGGCTTTAAATTTCACTTGAAAATGTAAAGATAGACATGTTTATTAATTGTACAACCAATAAAATTCAAGTTCCCTACACCAGCAAGTGCCATACAACCCCAGATTATTTGATTACCACCTCCATATTTGACAGTAGATGGTAAATTTTTGACATGCATAGCCGTTTTTGGTTTCAGCCCAACTTTTTGCTTGCCATCCGATTCGAAAATGTTATATTTGCTTTCATCAACAAAATTTACATTTTCCCAAAATTCTTTTGACTGCTTTACAAACATTTTAGCAAATGCCAGCCTAGCTTGCCGATTTGCTTTGTTGATGTAGGGTTTTCTTTGAGGCATTCTGCCGTGATATTTATGTTTTCTCCAAACACTTCTGACAGTTTCAGGACTACAGTTTTCAGGATTTCCCAAACTTACTTTTACATTTCAGAGACAATTTTACTGTTCTAATTTTTGGATTAAAGTGAGCTTATTTCACAATCCTCCTCTTTTCACGTCCGTTAAATGTCCTTGGATGCATTGGTCATTTGGTTCTTTGCTTGTTTTGAACACTATTTATTTCTTGAACCTGTGGATAATGTTAAACACAGTACACTTACTCAATTTCAAGATATGTCCTACACAGCGAAAAGATTTTCCATTTTTTTTCCAATGATTTATTACAAGATTTCGCACATCAACCGATATATCCCTGTTTTTCACCTTTTTTTTCTATAACTTATCTTATCTATTAAATATTTGATATTTAAATTTATAAACTAAAAATGTGGTAGTAAATTCAATTCTATTTATGTACTATATATTTTTTTTGAATTTCTCATATCAAAAGTGTCTCAATATTTTTTGACGCTCTATTTGTCTTTGAATTATCTTTAAAAATCTAGATCAAATTATAATTCCGAAATACCAAAAAAAGTTTCCTTACAAATTGTACACCAAATGTTAAAATATTTCTTGATTCGGTTTATTTTTTATTTTATGTGATAACTAATTTTATAAATAGCTTTGTAGTTATTTAGGCCATGTGTTCCAATACTTTTTTAAGTGACTGTATATAAAGGAATCATTGATCTTCAATGAAAAATTGGCTTAAAATCGTTTTTGTAGGTAAAATTCGAAAAACAATTTATTCATTATTATGAATCTCAGCAAATAAATTCCGATTATTTACAAGTTATCATAATAAACAAATTCTTTTAAGTGTTTTAAAAAATGGATGCTATTCCGCACACTTAAATACAGAAGGTGTAATTAAAATTGTGAGTTAAAATTCAATTCAAAAACCGTTGTGATGGGTCTCCCTGAAACTTTCTCGTATAATTTCGAATGAATGTAGACGTATAATAAATGTGTTTTGTAATAAATATTGAATCTACGCCATTGGCAAAAATAGGTGCGAAAGAGCCTGAACAGTTTTTCTTTTAGCTTTTTCTGGGGTGCGATTAATGCACAAATACAAGAAAATCGCCTGTCTCTTCCTAGGCCACTAATCCCTGGCATGTGGTTAATAGTATCCGAAAATCGAATTTGTATTTTAGACCAGTTTTTTCGAAATCGACTGAAACAAGATTTTGACATATTACTATGCTTGTTATCGCAAAATACCAGATTTGATACATTTAAGTTATTGCGTTTCAAAGTTACCATATTTACATGTTTCTGAAAGTATAGATTGACAAAGGATCAACTGCTCATTGGATTTGACACAAAATCTGACAGGTCTACTCTATAGATATTAAACACGTGTACAGAAATGTATTCCTTTATTCCTCCCCATTTTGTAGTTATTACGCTGAATTATATTTCAACAGTCGGACAAACAGACAGACTTCCTCTGAAGATCTACAAATTGGGTGTAAAGAGCCTATACCAAATTTCATGCGTTTAGCTCAAAGCGTTCTGGATTTATTTTTGTCACAGACAGACATTTTCCAGAAATGCATTCTTTGAACTTGGGGAGGTCCAAAAGGTGGATATTGATCATAGTCTCAAGTTTGAATTCTTTGTTGATTAGAATACTTCCGCTGTACTATGTATACGAGAAAGTAAAAATTCCTAAATAATGTTATGCATGACAATACTAAAAGAAATGAATAGACTTTATT
Organism: Argiope aurantia; assembly: GCA_026543865.1. Taxonomy (NCBI): domain Eukaryota; kingdom Metazoa; phylum Arthropoda; class Arachnida; order Araneae; family Araneidae; genus Argiope; species Argiope aurantia. The sequence continues at coordinate 679,703 of JAPMOR010078621.1, forward strand.
TAGCCGCGATCACAGAGAATAGAGAAAAATATAAGAAATGCCCATAAAATAATACAATTAAGTAATCTTGAATAAGATGCTAATGCATTTAAAAGTTATTGTCTAGTACCCCAGTCCTTCAAAATAGTTTAGATTATATGTCATGATAAATATAATGTGCAAGAAAAATCCATTAATGTGGAATACAAGCTCGCCAGTGCTTTAATGACCACTGACTTCCTGTTCATGACCCTCTAGAGGCACTTTATAGGTAATGTGAGAAAAGCAAATGATCAACAATCAGAAATTTCTACGTATTTCCCTTCACAAATTATAAACCTAAAAAAATAATGTTGGTGGAAAATTTTTGTCTAAAGCAATGATACTCGCTTCACGTCTATGCTCCTTCAAATAACAGTATTGTGGTGTAACTATGTTTCTACACCAAGAGCATGTCAGATTTAATTTCGAGTTACGAGTCTTTTTTACGAAGTAACCAAGTATAAAACTTATCATTCGAGTATAAATGATTGCATGCTGCAGTGCCAAATTGATGTTACCCTTATGTTCCCATAACAATGCCCTTCCTTTGCCTTTAACTCTGATTCGACCGGTTTCGGGCAGTCAGAGGCTTATCACTGAAGGCGAAAAACTGCAATTCCGTTCTTGAAAGGCTAAATAGCTTTTGTGACATTATTTTTGCAAGAGATCTGTTTGTTTTCTTACTATCGATTGCATTTTTTATTTAGACAATATTATTGTGAATCCGCCTGTATATACAGAAAATTTAACTTACATAATTTTCTACAAAAAGTACATAGTAAAATATTTATTTAAAGCGAAAGTTAATTTATTTTATAGAACTCTGAGCATGACTATAGTGAGTAGAAATATGTATTCACAATTTTCCAGTGAAACATATGTGTGAATGAAATAAAGTGCTGATTATGTATAATTACCATAAACACCTGTACATGTTACGGTTACATTATAAATTAATCCTGTGATAATTCGTAATCATCATCAAACTTGGTAAATGCGATAAATTATGAATTTTTATTAAATTTACCACTTAATTTATAAAAATTAATTCGGTGGTAACGTGTAATTAACTAATGATTATGTATAATTATCGATAATCATTTATAATCACTATTTAGAAAATTCTGATAAAGGTAATTATGAGAAATCGCTGGTTATTAAACATAATCATTAGTTTATTACATTTACCGTAATATATATGCTTTCAACTTCGACAATCATTCGCTATAGCTTATCTAAGTACCACGTGACACTATGTTCCCTTGAGAGTTTTGTTTTGTTTTATACGCTAAATTTTCCGTTTAATTCAATTGGTGTTATTTAAAATCGCCTGCATATGAAGAAAACTTAGTTTTTAAGGATCACTACTGTGTAATGAGCATTTGAAAATTCTTAATTAAACTTTTGGCTACAATTTAAAAAAAAATTATCTTCTTCTTCTACTCAAGTTACGAATGCGACAGATTTTGCGTGAAACATAACGATCAATTAACTCCGAACATTGTTTTCGCCGAGAAATATTTAAATCAATTTCAAAGCGTTGGTTGGATGTATATGTCCTAGTAGTAGTCAAAAGGGTAACTCCTTAACCTACGATTTTACTTCCTAAATAAATAACACATCCTATTTGGCACTATTATTTTAATTCCTATAATAGTAAAAGGAATCCTATAATAGTATCGTAATATTTTTAAAAAATTTTTGCATTTTAAATGATTTAAGACTTTCACACATTTGCAGATTTAAATATTCAGTAATTCAATGTGCGAATCAGACTCGTCATTGTACGCGAAGGGGTTAAAGTGAAAATTATTAATTTTTTACAGTTCTGCGAACAGCCCTATTATCATTAGAAACACACATTCGTCACTCCCCAGTGATAAACTGGAAGCTTTACAAGCACCATCAATTTCAACAATCATTCGCTATAGCTCATCTGAGTAGCCTGAGAGGAAGCTTCCTCTAAAACCTAGCTTTTCCATCTGATATCACTAAGACACATCCATTTCTCTGTTGTCATCTCTCTCTTGTGTTCGATGCATCATCACTAGGTAACAAACGATCACTTTCGAAAAGATCGATTTTTTATGAATACCGCCCCCCTGGAATACCAATGTCCCTCTTTCATTAAACTGGGTCAAACAAATAAGGCACCAAAAAAACAGCGGGCAGCGTTTAGGGGCATTACGCCTTATTTATGGCACACAAACTCTACGCCAAGGAGATTATAAATACCGTTTCTCTCTAAGGAAGCGTATGTCATCCTAGGCTGGGCGCAACTTATTAATTATTCAAAATAACCCAGGGACCTTTATTTCATACTTATCTGTTCACTGGTGACGCCGTGTCGTAAATTTTATAATTAGTTTGGAGGATATAATCTTTCCCCATTTTTTTTTCGAGGGGTGGTCCATGGATTATTCATTTCTCTTAAGTAGCACTAATTTCTGTGAAGACTTGCGGCGCTTCACACGTAATTGCTTTGCCTTAAACATGCTGAGAATTTTTTAGCGCAGTCCTGTTTACGCTCGTTTTAAGAAGTGTTAATCAAGTTTAGCAAGAGGGGGTCTTCACTCGGCGTCAATGACTTTTTATCGAATCAGAAGCCGAGTTTCGGCCCGTATTGTGTCTGTTCATAACCTAATAAATTTGAGAGGCGATTAAAGAAAAGACATACGGTGTAGATATTAATTTCCCACCATCGTTTTATTTTTTTAATTAGTGGCTTCACTTAATAAGGGTAATGATGCATTATCCTACATCATTACCTTCCTAATTCGTTTTCGCGATTCTTTGTTTCTACAGATAAAAAAGTGTACTTGATGTTTGAGAGAAATACTATTAGGCGAAATAATGAATATGTAGATACAAATTGAAGTTGTTTTGCAAATGATTTAATATTTATCACCTACACACAACTCTTTTACGCCCTCTAATTAAATGTGGCGCTCTGACAGATGACATATCCTATTTTCTGTCTTCATTACTATTATTATTATTATTGCTAAATTTAGAATAAAAATTCTAATCTAAGATTTGTAATTTGTTTTAAAGATTATACAATACATTTAGTCTTGTATAGTCTATTTATATTTGTATGACGTTGCAAAAAAGATCATCAGGCTATTATTAAATATTGATCCTATAAGAGATATCTTGATATCTTATGAGAGATATGTTGACTTAATGATCTTTTTAATATTTCCTCCCAAATATTTGGATGCCTTTAGAAGGTTTTGTTAATATAATTTAGAACAGACATACCTCATTACTTCTGATCAAACACAATGAGTAAAAATACGTAAAAAAGTTCATCACGCCATACACAGAAGAAAAACGAATAAAGGGCCTCGGTGACCTGGTGGTAAGATCTCAGTTTCGGAATCGGAGGGTTTTAGGCCCGAAACCCGATTCCGCCAAAGAACCGTCGTACAAGTGGGTCTGATGCACGTTAAAACCGTCGGGGCGTGGTTTTGAAGTTTGAAAAGGGGATTCCAGCTCAAGTGTCGTCCTCGCCATTTGACACTGGTTCAAATCTACGCGGTCCGTTCCAAAATAGCCCTAGTGTTGCTTTTAAACGGGACTTTAGTATAACTAAACTAAAACTAGAAAAATAATAAATTTTAAGGTTAGAAGAGTTTTATGAGTAGAATATAATTTTTGTTCCTAACCAAAAATTGTAGATATGTTTAAAATCTTGTTATAATTTACTAGGATTATAATATTGTGAGAACTTGCAGACAACGAGGCCTTTCTTTTTAGTTTTTACAATCATCTGAAATGTTGACTTTAAATTCGTTTCCAGGTACAGAGCTGAGTGCAGATCATTTCCAACTACTTTCGTTCTTCACTTTCCGCAGGATTGGTTTGTGCAGAGAGAAATTAAAGCACGCCAATTCAGAAGAATGATTTTCTTACAAAAACTATTTCGCAACATGTAATCTTTAGAGAGTTTTTTACTTTCTTTCAGCATCCTTCTAGTTTTTCTTGAAATCTTTGCATGACAAATTAGAAAAATCAGCAGGAGTGGTTTCCCAGAAGCTTTCTTGAATTCAGTTCTGTAAATGTGCTAGAGTATTATTAATAACGTGTGAAATTAAGTGATTTTTTTTGGTGATTTATCTTTGATATGTAGTTAATACACAAGTTTAGAAAATCGAAAATGTATTTTGTACGCCTTTTTTACCGATCGTTGATTTTACCTATTAGTTTTACAATCTTACCCCTTTATTACCGATTTTCCCGACAGTCCCAAAATCGCACAAAAAAATTCCTATAATTAAATCATTGTGTCTGAATTATCGCGCTTATATACATACAAAATAAATGACAGATAACATAAAGTTTAAAGGTCAACACCTGGATGAATTTTTTTACCAAATTTTGAAGCAGATCATATTTTCGATGTTAATACTCTGCACCAAATTTTATCCATATAGCTTGCCTCTTTTTTCTAGTTGTCACGTTTTTTATTCAAACTGTCGGCCAGACACATTTCCTTTGAATGAATTTCATTCAAAATTTCTTCAAAATTCGTAAATTCGGAGATAAGACATTGCATGAAATTCAATCAATCTACTAAAATGAGTTTTTGAGTTATCAAATAAAGATTTCCAAAAATGAGTTTTTTGTAGATTCAGGAAGATTTGAACTTAAAAATTTGTCAAAATTTCGAGGTTGTATTTTTTTAACTATTATAATACTTTTTCCTTTTATATTTCTTATACGAAGAAATAATAAGAACCGTCGAATCACGTTTCATAATATTGAAAATTATTTTCTGCAATAAGTATTTCAGCAAAGACAATTTATTTGGGTTTAGTTTAGTTTAGTTATATTAACGTCCGTTGTAAAACAACATTAGGGCTATTTTGGGACGGACCTCGTAATATTGAACCGCGGCCAGATGACAAGGACGACACCTGAGCTGGTACCCTCCTCTCCACACCACACCAGTGGGAGGACGTTTGGCCCTGATGGATTTCGGGTGCAACAGACCCCGTTGCACGACAGTTCTTCGGTGGAATTGGATCTCGAACCTGAAACCCTACGGCTCTCGAGCCTAGACTTACCACCAGGCACCGCTGCCCCACAATTTTTGGGAAACATCAAGCAAGTGACAATTAATTATGGAGTAAAAACTTACGTTAGAATTCAGAAAAAATTATATTTGTTTTATAGAAGAAATTTCAGTGCTAAATTGTATTATGTAATTTGCTTTGAAAATGCAAAAGTTGATATTCCGACTTATTTTATTTATTTACATATATAACGTATAACGTATATTTTAGTAATAAAGTAACCCCGTTCTCAAATCTAACTTTTAATAATGGGTATATTTAATGTGATAATGTTCGATTTTGCAAAATTATACAGTATCGATTAATATTTTATCAGCCATAAAAATTATAACTGTTATTGAGGTAGTAAATTTATTGCACCATTTAAAAAAATGGGCATGTAAGCAAAGTCAGGACAAAATGTATTTGCTACACAGGAGCCATAATGTTTTCATATATTTTATTATTTCTAAACGAATTCCAATTTTTATCTTCCACATCAATGCGTACAGTTTTTTTAAAAAAATACAATTTTTTTATCAATAACGAATAATTTCAATGATTTTTATTGAATAAATAAGTTCTTCAATAAAGTTCTCGTTATTAATTACCATTGCATTTATAGAATTGCAGAAAAAAGTAATTCACTGAATACATTTGAGCAAAAGACGTTTGATCAATATTCTTAATTTTTTCATATTCATTTTATTTATTATTGAAAAAAAAAAATTTTAAGATGTCAATAAACGTAACGTTATTTAAGATTTCTTTATTAAATTTTACATAATTAAAATTGTTCTAATGTGGAGTTATTTTGTCACCTACCAGCACTAAGGTCAGTCTTAAAACTAAAACATTATTAATTTAAAAAAAAAAATCAGTGTTAAAACTTTAGAAGAATACACAATAAAAATCCTCTAAAAATTCTTTCATTTTTCACTATTTTATCTTTTTAACATTAATTAGTTTTTTCACTTATTTTAAGAAGACAACATTTCCAAAATACTAAATAATAAACAAGTGAAAAAGACCTTTTTCATAAATTAACTCCTTAACCACCTTCTTTCGATATTTAAATCTTTTATTAACTTAAAGCAACAATTTAAAAGACACATTTTCTGGAATACGCATACACTGAAATATCTTAGTTACCATTTACGTTATTATATGAAATCGAATAAAAACTCAAATATCTCAAACAGAATGCAATATAACTGGGAAGTACAATATATTCGTAGATCAAGGTATTTTAATAATTTATACGAGATCTCGTTACATTGAGGATATAGTTTCCGAAATCCTACTAATAACAATCCTAAGCTAATACGTTTCTACAGTTTGGCTTAGGATATTAATATGAATCTTGTTTCAATCAGCTTTCCTATCAGGATCGTTGAGGCAATCTGTTCATCATTTTCATTTCTAAATCATGATAAATTCTATAACAGGATGTTTAGCATACTTATTATGCAGATCCTTACATAATCCATCTGCTGAAGTATAATAATCATACAATGGATTAGTAACGAACTCAGACAGGATTAAAAGCCTCTGTATCTTAATCTCCCATCATTCCAAGAGATTTAAGCTCATGTGCGGAGAATAACATGTTCCATGTAAATATTACTATTTGACGTTTATCACTTTTTCCGATTGATTTCATGAATTAAATTAAATCAGTCGCTTTGAAAATAATTATTTTTCTGGACCTAGAAATCTATTTAATATAAGGTTATAAACAAACGAATAACTATCCATTTCCGTCTTGAACTAATTATTTATTGATAGATCTTTTATGAAAATTTGATTTGTACTTAACCTATTAAGTAATTGTTTAGCATTTTATGGAATTCTAGCAGAAAATACCAATGAAAGCTAACGCGTAAATTTCCTTTCATTCACATTGTTTTTTAAAATCAGTTCATATTTCCTTCAAAATTTTATAAGTATGTTCATAGTCCAGTTGTACCTATTTGTAACCTGACGATTCCATATCCTGATTTTATGTCTTTCTGGTTAGGTGTACCAATGAATTAATTGAATTATTCATTGTACAAACTACACAAGTACAAATTATCTTTCTATAAGATTAAAATTTTATTTCAGTGATTATAAAAAATTTGCAACCTAAGTTTGTTTCGGTACGGAAATCGTCAGGTGGGTTACGATGTAAGAAATCCAGAAAGTACGAAAATGAACATCGATGCATTATTTCATGAAAAACTCGAGATGTAGGTACTAAAAATATAGACGAGATAAATAGTACAAAGAACGAACCTTGTAGAAATGTACAATACAAGTAAATAGCAAATCGATAAGTAAAGAAATTATTCAGAGCAGACAACTAGGTTAGTGATCAACTAATCTAGTTGTTTAACTAGATTAGTGATCAGCTAATCTAGTTGTTTGCTTTCTACAAAGAGGAAATCCTTTGATAGACAAGCTTCAAAATCTAGAAATTATTTAAAAGTTTTTTGACAAGATATGGAAGTTTCCAAAAGTATCCTCGAATCTCGATTTCTAATTAGTTACTGAGCCAAAATAAATTCTTAGTCGCAAAATTATCAAAAAGGCAGGAGTCAAAGACTTGGCATCCGTTCAGCATTCATTAAAAATATGTGAAAATTTATGTAACTGATAAATGATTTATTTTTATATTATTATTATTATTTCATAGAAGGTATAAACGAGATAATAATGAAAGACACACCGTATAAAGTAAGGAATTTGTACCATACTTTGTAGGACTATAATTTCAAGTTGAGATTTCGAAAATTATTTCCCTTCTATTAGCTAGTTAAGCAGTTCACGATCCACTGAGAACAGCTAAGAGAATAAAAAGTAGACGTTTTGAGAAAAAAACATTACACAGTCATCCCACTGTACGATGTGTTTTATTGTACGATACACTGCATTGTTGATGCAGTACAGAGATATGAATGATTATAACTGATTTTTTTTATTACCCAACACCTTAGGAAATCGTTTATTTGATAATTTATAATATAAAACCAACTCTCAAAGCTTTTTAAAATTTTGTACCTGACCTTTTTTTTGATTAAAAACATATACATTATTGTAAACTACTGTGAAATATCATCTAAAAAGTTAAAACATCTAAATTTGCGTAACATTCGATCTTAATCTAACTAGGTAACTCATATATGCTAATAATTTATATGGCAAAAATTCTTCAAAGTGTCATCAGAAAATGTATCTTTTAAGGCATTTGCTATTACAGAAAGAGTCATTGAACATTTAACTAAAATCTCTTATGTAAAAAATCGCACCATTATTGATAATTTATCATAGTATGAGAAAGGATTTTGGACTTGGATATCTATGAAATATTCGTCAGTCGAGCTGAAAAATCAGTGTTACATAATATTTTATCAAATTAGAAAAAAAATGTTAAGTTTAATGCAAAAAGAATAAAAAAGAAAGAAATGACGAATCCAGCCCAAAGACTTTCTCAAGGTTACCCTCGGGCAGAGATTCAAACTAGGGATTTTTTCTGTGACGAAAGTCAGACCCCTCACAGAAAAAATCCCTAGTTTGAATCTAGTTAAAAATCCTAGTTTGAATCATTTCTTTCCTTTTCATTCTTTTTGCATTAAACTTAATATTTTTTTTTCTAATTTGGTTAAGTTCATCTGTGTTTTAATGGTAGCAGCAATAGCGCTCTCTAAATACAATGCATCTTTTATTAGTTAGGTTCAGAAAACATTTATTTTTAATTGAATTTCATATTGATTGCATTTTTATCCTAATTTATAAAGGTAAAAAAATACATTCTAATGATTTATGTGGCAAAAATACACCAAAGGTTAATAATGAAATGTATCTATTATGCCAATTTTAAAGATGAAAACAGCTATAATGAAGTCTTGTTTTTCAAGAACGCACTTTTTACTTATAAAAATATTTATTTTCTGTCGATTCATTTCTCTTTGAACAATCTTTCCGGAAATCACGTTTTGAGATATGTTCTAGCTTGAACGATCGTTTTGATTAAGGAGATTGAGGTGAAATTTATTACTAATAAGTTTTTGTTGCTCGATCGTATTATATCAGGATAGAATATTATAAATCTTTTCAAAATAAATCACAGTCACATAGAAGACTTAAATGCACAAATTAAGTCTAATTTATTTTGCTGAATATAATTCGATAATTAATGAAATCTACGTTTTTATGAATTTATGTTAGGGAATAAAATATTTATTATATTAATTTTAAAATTATATTCTGCTAGAAATAGAGGACGCTGGATGTCAATGAGAAGAGAAATTTTTGCTTTTGAAGTCAGTAAACTTATAAATATTAAACTAAAAGTACAGTAAAAATATTTAAACTAATTTTAGATTAATTTTATGTTTAGTAATTATTTTAATATTGAAATATGTTTATTTTTATAACAAAGATATATTATTTTTAAAAATTTATTCTTAAATCATTATATTTATAATCTCTTTCGCTTGATAATGAATAATATCCAGAAAATATTATCACGCAATCTTTGGGAAAAGAATATTTTGCTGCTTCAGCAGCATATCTAAGCGTTTAAAGCAGATGACTATGTTAAAAGTCGATTTTTTTGCGAAAATATGAAAATTTTTTATTGAATATTCTTAATGTTTAAACAGTCTTCTTCATAAAAACTTTACATTTTTTTCTAAGTACATGTTTTGGGATGTTACACTGAATTTTGCATTTAGATTTATATGCGCTTTAATGCTACTTTATATCTTTAAATTCTTTTTACTTGAATTCTATTCTTTGCTAAAATGCACTTAGGAAAACTTCATAAATTAAAACCTAATACATATTTTTTGTTCATATTTGATGTAATGATTTTTCAACATTTTTTACAGCTCCTGAATAAAAGAATAAATAACCTATTTATTCAGAAATATTTTATAGCTTTTTTAATGCTTCACAATATGAAAAAAATTGAACTCTCGTATTATTTTTCAATCGCACCCCAATAATTGAAAAGTAGATAGAAATACAACTTATCTTTTAGTGCAGATTTTTAAACTTCCTTCAAAATTGTAAGTAAATTATATGATAAATGTCTAAACTAAAAGAGTTTTGTTTTTGCAACTCTTTTTTAGTCAAAAAACGAAAATCCTTCGAATAAATATTTTTCAAATTATATTAAAAAAAATAAAAAAAAAATTATCATTTAATAGGTTCATATTGGTTTCATAGATGCCTTTCTCAATATTTTTTAGGGTTTCAAAATTCCAAAATTCAAAATAGAATATTTCTCGAAAATTCCATCTTGAACGTAGTCACATACCTTAGTTCGAAATAAGGTTTTATAATTCCTGTGAAAAAAAAATCAAACATTTCTGATCCATTTAACTGATTTATTTCATTAATAAAATCTTCGCCATTCGTTTATTTTCATATTTTCAAATGATTTTGAATATTGAAAATTATTTCTGATTACTTTACTTAGTTCTTTTGCACATTTTTTACAAAGATAGCTTTGCGTAATGTTCTTCGAAATCGCTAATATTGTATATATCATCTGAAATTTCAATTTCAGCAATAATCCCTGCCATTCTATTTCTAATTGAATTACAATAATATTCGCTACAATTTGTTTTGGAAACAAATGTTTCTTCAATCTTAAGAAAAGCGAGAGATTTTTTTTAATATATACAATAATTTCCTAGAGAGAGAAAAAACATTGTTACACTTTAGTAAGAGAAATGACTGAATTTCATCAAATCCTCGTGTTTGGTAGGGTACGAAAGTTTTCAGTATTCAACAGATTTAAACGGCCTTTTATTCTAAAACACAACACGAAGCACAAGTTGTACATTTCAGTCAAGAAATAAGTAAATACAGCGCTTGTAGAAACTCACAGTAGAAGAAAACAAAAGATCAATAATTAGAAGAAAAAAAAGTAGTATCGTAAAATTATCAGAAATATCCAGAAAGAGAAATAACTGAATAACACCAGCCTTCGCGGTTTTAGAGAATTAATTTTTCAGAAGAAGTTAGTAAAGAGAAGTAGAAGTATGTTAGTAGGTAGTAAATTTTTAGTTTTTAGTAATTTTCCAGAAGAATCTCTAGATATCTGTCCTTAATTGAGATTGAGTTAAAATTTCTGAAATATCTGCATCTGCTTAGGATCTCAGAAGTTATTTTAGTTCACAGCCGCTGATTAAATAAATCAAACAATGCAATATTCTTCAAGTAAGAATGCAGGGTGTTAATGGACTAATTTTTATCTGTATGATTTCAAAATTAAACTGGAGCGGCACATTTAGCTTAATTCATAGATGTAAAAATTTTTGAACTGCAATTAGGAAGTATGATTGAAATCTAACTGTTATAACTTCAAATCAGATAATTACCAGATAATTTTTTTTTTCTGATGTGTGTGAGCATTCTGGTAAATTGAAAAAAGTAATTAGTTTCAATATTCATTTTATTTCATAGCAAATAGTAATAACATTTTGTCCTTGAATCATTTTTAATTTATTTTTAAGACATGCAATATGCCACAAACCATGAATAAAACAAATAAGAGAAGGACCGTTCATTATAAACATACGTATATGAGTAAACGAATGCTAATTTTTTCCTCTTTAACTATTTAGTATGTGAAACATATAAGTAATATCACTGACTCTCCGACCCGCCCGAAGGCACACGGATAACGAAAACTGAAAGACCGGATCGCCGCAACAGCAAAACTGGCGGGAACTGTGGTTGAGTCCTAAGGGCCATCACCGGCCATGGTACAACCCTTCCCGAAGGAAGTAGGTCCCGCCATCGATGGGAGGAGCCAGATTCCCCACCTTTTTGTGTACCCTCCAGGGTAGCGAGATCCAACCACCATACCGGAAGCATTTCCTCATTTCGAGGATGAGATGCTTCCCCCGGGGTTTTATGGGAAATATATAAAGAGAAAGTAATGTAATTGTCAAAAAAATTCATTCTTGTAAGTTTAAAGCATGTCTATGTTTCAGATCTTTCCAAGTTTGAAAAACACATTTTTGGAATTATATCTTTACGATAACTCAAAAATGGTATGAGCTAGATCAATGAAATTTGATATGATCTTGATGCCAAATTTGTAGATTTTTGGCCGACATTCGTTCGCTGTGATTCTATTTGTCTCACTTTTCGAATACAAGTGAGTACGATAACAAAGAAAAATACCGTAAGCAATTAAATGGAAAAATTTGTACCAAAGAGATTAGGTTTAGCATCTAAAGTGCGTATTTGTATTAAATTTTGAACCAAAATCATCAAAGATTTGATTGTTTGTCAGTCTCTGCTTTCGCATGCAAGCAAACACAATAACGGATAAACGTGATGAAGTTAAGGAAATTTGGTATGTGATTTTGTTACTAAAATTGTAGTTCTGCAATATATTTTGTTTTAAATCGTTTGAAAGAATTCGTTGAACTACATATCCAATTTTCTTTACCATAATTTTCTATACTACAAAGTGCTCATGTTCAAAATTTTGAAAAAAAAAAAAAAAAAAAAATCTGAGCACCCCATGTTTTTCAGGACCGGTCCCGAATCCCACATTTTTATGGGGTGTTAAGGAGATGCCCCTTTTTTTAGGGAGTATTAGAGAAATTAGTTTCGAGGAGACCACTTCCGCTGGTTTCAGTTTGACCACATGAGGGCGTTGCACCAGGTGGTTGTATTAACATGATAACGTAGAAACAATGTTTATCGGAGAACTGAATGTGAGCATTTATCTATTATACACATAAATTATACTTTAATGCCTTACTTCGAGATATCTCGTCACATTACGTGATCAATATTAAAAGCTTTGCACATCTGCAGCCTTGGTAAAACTAGCATTAAACAAGTATTAAATGTACGGATCTATTACGAATATATTAGCAAAGAAAGACTCACTTCTCCAATAGTGAACTTATTTTTAAAGTATTGGTTAGAATACGCGCAAAATCAAAATATTTTGAGAAGCCTTCGAAAGTAAAATCGCATTTCCAAAGTCAACTTACATGTTCTATTTAAAAAGAATGTCAACAAATCCTTTTTCAGCAAACATATAAAAAGGTAATTTTTTTACGTTATCTTTTAAGAAGGTTATTTTGCCAGAAGAAACCATAAAATTTACTCTCCAAATATTATTTTGGATTTGTATGGTCAAGCAGCCATCTTCGTGACATGAATGTTTATTTCTCTAAAATGTCACCATTTTTATCTGTGTATTCAGAGAAAGAATCTACATCGAAGGGTATATTGGTGAAAGATGAAAATATTTACCAAGATGGCAACTTTTATGGCAAGCGAATCGTAAAATCTGGTATTTTATTCAATTGAAATACTGGGTTAATTTATTTTATCTGTATGCAGGAACACGAACAAACATGTAAATAATGACTCACGATATACGTTGATGGCTTAAAAATTTCATATGGGCATTGTAAATGGCTATACTAAAAATTCGAAATTTCTTTCAAGATCAAATAAAACAACTTTTGGAAATTCAGTGCTGTTTCGGGTATAGTGCTTTCTTTTTCGTTACTAACTATGCATTCTTTCTGCCAGTGACGCATGCATTGAAAGCTGCGCTTATATGCTAGATATTCATTTCTTTGGAATCCCTTACAGAAAGAAGCGCTTTCAGAAGACCATCGAATTTAGTTTGAATTAGTACTAAATGGTGTAGATACTCTAAAATAGTTTGTAATATACCATATAAAAATATGCCATGGGTTCAAACATATTTTTAGTATCCAATGGTAATGGATTAAAAAATCTAATTCTGGTGTAGAAAGAAAAAAAAAACTGAAATTATTCCACTATTATATTAATTATAACAATGCCGGTATTAATTGCTGAGTTTTATTCTTTAGTGTTATATTTCCGAATTAAAAAAATATGTTTTATTTTAAAATGTAAGCACAATGGAAATTCGTTTAACTATTATATTCCGTTCCCGAATCTTACTTGTTATGCGACACAACTTTTTCGGTAGGAATCTATGTAAAATAGAATGAAGAGTTCCGTTCTGAAAAAAAGAATTCTTAAACACATTTATAATTATGTTAATTATTACTATCCATATTTTTTCACAAGAAATTTGTCTAAGGACATTTGTCTTTAGATACGCTTCAAAATGTGGCGAAAATAAGATACAACAATAATGCTTGATCAGAAAGGGGCTTCAACATATAATGTAATATAATTCGCATGGTTTCAGCATCTCACTTATTTCGCTGGAAAAATGTTGCTCTGCAGAAGCTGTTATACCCGCCGCCTACCTGATCAAATATCCTCAGTGCTTTGCTGACATAGAATTTATCCCTATAAGCTCCTTGGTACTTCTGACTATGTTCTTCCACCGGTTCATCTAAGTTGTTACTATTCACTTCCAGTCCCAATTTTGGCAAAAGACTCTTACTTTTACTTCCTCTTACTTCTCTCTTAAGTCTTTTAAAACTTTTATTCTCTCTCTCTCTTTCAAAGACAGAGTCTGTTAAGAGTCACTTACTCTCTCCCGCTCTCTTACAACGACAGAATCTCTTAAGAGTCACTTACTCTCTCTCTCGCTTCCTGAGACACAGTCTCTTAAGACTCTCTTACTCTCTCTTTAGTCCAGAGACACAGTCTCTTAAGACTCTCTTACTCTATCTCTAGTCCAGAGACACAGTTTCTTAAGACTCTCTTACTCTATCTCTAGTCCAGAGACATAGTCTCTTAAGACTCTCTTACTCTCTCTCTAGTCCAGCGACACAGTCTCTTAAGATTATCTTACTCTATCTCTAGTCCAGAGACACAGTCTTTCAAGACTCTGTTACTCTATCTCTAGTCCAGAGACACAGTCTCTCAAGACTCTCTTACTCTATCTCTAGTCCAGAGACACAGTCTCTTAAGACTCTCTTACTCTCTCTCTAGTCCAGAGACACAGTCTCTTAAGACTCTTATTCTCCCTCTCTCTCTCTCTTCCAGCGACAAAGAGAATGAAGGTTTCATAGATATTTTCTCAAACACCACGGAGTCAAGTTCGACAACACTATCCGACCAAAGGTTTTACTCTGCGGAAATAAGAACTGATACCCAAGGTATAGACTAATTCTGCATGTGACATCACGATATCTCCTCGTCATTCATTGTTGAAATCGCTCGTTAACATTGAGTGTTAAGAGAATCATTTCTTATTACGTTTCGTTTTGCTTGTTATACGAATCACTTGTTGTAAGTGAGTTCCTCGCTAAACGGGACATGACTGCACTTTTAAGAGAATACATTAGGTAGTTTCCTATAGGAAGACTATTGTAATAGTTCTTCATAACAAGACTTCAGGAAAATTTCTTTAATTCTTCACCTATCATGGTGCCTAGAACCGAAAGCCACATTTCGTTCAAAAGTTTATATATATACAGTGGTGGCCAAAAGTGTGGACATTGTTTTGAAAGTTTCATGTTTTTCAACTTTGCGTGATTGTAGAATATATTAATTTTTACTTCAATACAAATGTTTCGATATCAAATTGAAGGTAATTCAATGTAAAATTTAATAACAAAAACAGTATTACAATATCTGTATTACAAAAAAAGTTACGCTCATTTTAGTAGAACAAAAAACATGTATAAAAACACAAATCGTTTTGAATAATGACGTATTTTGTAATAAAAGCGTACTAGCCAATCACAAACACTCTTCTAAGGACCCATCAAATGTCTGTAACTATAATTTAGGTTATTTGGATGGTAAAAGAGTTACTGTTGTGGAAATATTTTGCGGAATGATGCATACTAGTACAATTATATAGAGTATTGCTGTTTTTGAATATTTTAACTCCTTTATTTTTAATTAAACTAATTTTAAACAAACAACACCAACAAGAAAAACTGATTGGACATCTACAAAAAGAAGCCGAATTGTCATATTGAGAGAAAATGGCCTCTCTTACGCTGAAATTGCAAGACACGTTGGTGGTTCAGTGACTTGTTCCGGTGTACGAAAGTTATGTTTACGTTATGAAAAAACGAAATCAGTGGAAAATAAGGCCAAATCAGGCAGAAAAAAATGCACAACTGCTACTGCCGATATAAAAATTAAACGGCTATGCCTTCAAGACAGAAAATTTTCATCAGATGCCATCAGATGTGAAATGAATGCAGCGGGTATTGCAGTAAGTTCAAGAACAAAAAGAAGAAGGTTATCGGGATGTGGACTACAACCTAGAATTCCAAGGAAGAAACCATATTTAAATCAAAAGCAACTCGAAAAACGAGTTAAATGGGCAAAAGAACACATTAAATGGTCAGAAAATCAATGGAAGCAAGTAATCTGTTGCGATGAGACTAAAATATCGCTGTTTGGTAGTGATGGTAGAAAATCCGTGAGATGTAGAGTAGGTGAGGCGCTTCATCCTGATTGCATTGAAGCAACTATAAAAACAACAACAAATGCCATGATTTGATCATGTATGTCTGCAGATGGTGTGGGCCGAATTCAAGTGATCGATGGCATTCTGAATAGCAAAAAATACATCGAAATTGTCCTGGAACCAAAAGTGATACCTTCCATCAGGAATTTCTTCCCCAACAAAGCACCATTTATTTTTCAGCAGGATTCAGCTCCATGCCACACAGCAAAAGTATGCAAAGCATGGTTTCAAAATAAAGGCATAGATGTATACCATGGCCAGGTAACAGTCCTGATCTCAATCCAAATGAAAATTTGTGGCGACGTTTGAAAATTCTTGTACGGATAAAACGACCATCCAATAAAAGACAACTTATTGAATCTATAATTGATTCTTGGCATCATGTGATTACGAAAGATGAACTCCAAACACTCGTTCACTCGATGAAAAGACACTGTGAAGCTGTCTTAAAAAATAAGGGTTATCTTACTAAGTATTGATTGTGTAAGTATCACTTAGATGTAAATGAATCTACCTTTGCCTTCCAGCTTGCCCATAGGAATTTTTTGAAAATCATTTTTGCTATTTCTCAAAAAGATTATAAAAACTTAGAATTTGTATTCAAGGTTTTATTGCTGACAATTCACTGCTATTTTTTTTTCTTTCATGATTTGATTAGTTTACGTTTGCAGATCACATCCAAATTATAGCATACACTTCACGCTAACTGGAATCAGAGATCATCCAAGAATCTATTTAACTGTTTGAGTGAAGAAATTATTTTTAAATAATCCAAGTTGAAAACTGCCAAGTAGCTTTACAGAACTTTTCATTTTTTATATCGAAAAGCGCTTGACATAGCAAAGGCACCTTTTAATTTCCGTCAGACATTTACTATTCCAAATAACGCAATGAGCATTTAGCTCTTCTAAAAACGAAATAAGAATTGCACTGTCTCGACGTCTGCCTCTCAAAAGATTAATGCAAACTGGAACACTGTTTAAATATCAAAAATATTAAGTGTCATATATTTTAGCAGCTTATTCAAAATATAATCATATTCTTCATTGAAGAAAAACACTCTAATCTTTAAACAGTTGTATTCTTAAATAAATGTGCAATGAAGTTTTTTCAACTATAGTAAACTTTATTCGAAAAATCTGGCATATAGCGAGACACAAAAAAGGGTGCAGTTCAGGTAGTTAAGATCAAAACGAGAATTATCTGAAAATGGCTCAATTCCTATAAAAGCATGATGCGTGTGCAGTTAAAACTTGTGAGGCTTGCATTCTGTAAGAGGATACAATGGTTATTAATGTAACAACATTTCACATTTGAAATGCATTTTCTTGAGCTAAAATTTATCTGTGATCTTGAAAATTTTATCAATTAAACATATTAACTAGACAAATACATTCCAAATTTCATTAATCTACAATAATTTTTTCTTGGTTTTGGGATTTTTTCCCGTTAGTGTATATTCTCGCTTTGTATACCTGCACGAGAAAGTAAACAGCCGAAGAAGTCTCCTATAAATTTTCTCGCATAATATCTAATAAGTAAAAGTCTTCCATGGCACTAATATAAAACAGCTACGAAATATTAACATTTGTCGAGAATTAAGCCTTTTTACTGAATCTATCGTGATCCTTGACGATTCTTTTGGCAAATAATCCCTGACATACGGTTAATAATATCCCAAAACCAAAATTGTGTTTTAAACGCGTTTCTCAGCAAACGACTGAAGCAAAAGTGTGACACAGAAATAGAATTGTAGTTACAAAATCACATACTAAATTTAATATATTTAAGTCATTGAGCTTTTGAGTTATCGCTTTTACATGTTTCTAAAATCACAGACCTCCTAGTATGATTTGACTCAAAATTTGATAATCGTTTGACTGTAGACGCTAAATTTGCATATCGAATTTTATTTATTCAGCTGTTTTCAGTTTGCAGTGATTGGATTGGCTTAAATTCAAACAGACGGACAGGCAAACTTCCTACGGATGGATTCTGTTTAAAATTGATAGAAATGTACAAATTTGTTCCAAAGACTGTATGCCAAATTTCATCCGTCTAGCTCAAAGCATTTTTGGGTTAGCCGTATCTCATACAGACAGACATTCTGCACAAAAGGAATTTTTCGAACTCAAGGAGGTCTGAATCGTGGAGATTCGTCAACATCGCTTCCGAATTTTTTCGTGAGTGCAGCACTTTTTCTATGCAAGAAAATAAAAACTAGTCTACTGCAAAGTTCATTCACTCGAAGTATTTTTCCCACTTTCTTTTGAGCTTGTATTTTATTTTATTTTATTTGATCCCGCTTATCTGTTATAAATTAATTTCTATCCTTTGCTGCCATTATACGGATTTTCTAGATTTTTTGAGATTGCGCAAAGACAGGAAGAGATTAAATTACAACTGTCGCCGGGTCGGAGGTAGTAAGTTGATCTGTTGTAAATAATATTTTATACTTATACAAGATTTTCGCTTTATCTTGAAAATTAACTTCAAAGCTGAAAAAGAGTTTAAAGGTCATATTATCCGAAGTCATGTTAATGAATAACATTATACGCTATATTAGTTTGTCGAATAACACAAAAGGTCTGCAGGTTTGATGATGTAAGCTTAAAATCTCGTTTATCAAAATAAATTCAGGGATTTATTATCTATAATAATTCAAGAAATTATCATATCTGATAACATTTAAAGACAGTGTGTATATATACACGCGTTGAAACTCCAAAAGTGAAAATGTTAGACTTAAAAAAGTCATATTTTGTATAATATATTTTAGAGACCCAAAATGTGCACCTCAAAACGAAAATTTTAAATTGAATTTTCAATAAATTAAAAATTAGGGGTGATTTCAAAGTTATGCAGCAATAATTCACAAAAACATTATTGTACATACTAATTTTTCAAATTATTTCAAATTCAAAAATTTTATTTTTAATGATACCAATTGGATTGTCGGGTAAATATCCCTACCTATTATATTTTCAGCCTTTTATTCAACAATAGATTGCATGGTAAACCTGAAATTCGAATCGTTTTCATTGTTTCATTGAATATTTAATCCCGCGACT
Organism: Argiope aurantia; assembly: GCA_026543865.1. NCBI lineage: Eukaryota > Metazoa > Arthropoda > Arachnida > Araneae > Araneidae > Argiope > Argiope aurantia. The sequence goes on from JAPMOR010078621.1 coordinate 699,265, forward strand.
TTCTTCCATCGTTTAAAGTTAAAGAAGAAGAATTCTGTTTAATATTTGTGTAATTTATAAGATGAACACAAAAAAAAATGGAGATACAGTGCCACGAAATATGACGCATTATTAGGTGATAGGTTACACGGACAGTTAACGCTTTAAAAGCAATGTGGTGTCATGGAACTTCACTTTATTTAGAAGTTTCATTTGCACAGTAAATAGAATGAGTATAAGGCTTTTAAATCAACAAGCCCCTATTGTCAAGCTAAATTGTGATACCATAAATTACGTTTTTTTCTTCTTTTGAGGTACCATGACCACAAAATTTATGTATTAGAGATTTAATGCAAATGAAATACAACCAATGTTCTCCGGGATCTGCCAGTCACTTTAGGCGGTTAGATGCAAAATGAGAGATAAGAAATGAAGACATTTCCATCAAAAGCCATTTTCAGCCAGAAAAAATATAACTAAACTATGTATAATCAGCCGATATAATTTTCGAGCACTGATTAAAATTGCTTTTTAAATTTTCATTACTCACCTTTTTTCTATCAAAAGTCCTTATCTCGGAAAAAGACATTATTTTCTA
>JAPMOR010078621.1:711408-756114 GCA_026543865.1 Argiope aurantia
AGACTGCGTAGGTCCATCAAGAACAAAGACCGGGCTACTAACGGACGGTGTGGTTCTACTTCATTATAACACGCGTCCATACGTCTCCAGAGTCCAAGTGGGAACAGCTCGACCATCCGCCCTACAGCCCGGACATGTCGCCCTGTGATTTTCATGTGTTTGCTCCCCTGAAAAAACATTTGAAAGGGAAGTGCTTCAACTCGGACGGCGAACTCAATGACGCTGTGAAGGACTGGGTCTCGCCACGGCCAGAGGAATTCTGGGAACAAGAAATAATTCGGCTCGTTAATCAATGGGATGATTGTGCTCAGGCCTATGGTGTATACTTTAAATAAAGTCTTCTTTTATACCCACAGTGTCGTTTCGTACCTTTTCATTTAAACACCCCTTGTAATAGTAAATATACTGAATGTCTCCTAAACCTTAGTAAAGCTTCTAGCAGAAAAAAAAGAGAAATGAATGAAACAAATTTAGTTTCAATGAAAAATAAGTTGTTGCTTTAATTTTTATTATGGCCTCCTTTATAAATTTTGGTGATAAAAAGATATTGTTTCCAATTGCTGCATAACTAAATGCTCTCAAGGGTAATTACGAATAAAATTAATTAAAACAATTTGTAAAATAAACTTCAATTAATGTTCTTAAAGGGGAATTTTTAAATTCAATTAATTTTTTTAGATTTTAATTTATAATTCCTTTTAATTAAAATTCTAAAAGCAATTTTCCCTCAGTTTTATTATCAGATGTTAACTTAAAATATATTAATTTTTTGTTAATTATTTTTTAAAAACATTAGAATAGAGTATTGTCATCGAGAATGCACAAGTGTGGATCATTTCAGACATTAATTTTTTATGAAACGCAGCGATCTCTTAGATTACATATTCATTTCTATTTATCTGCAAAATATTCATATTTAATTTTTAATAATCAAATATTTATGATATATTTATTGCTGTGCACGTTATTCAATTAAAAGTAATCTTCTAAAAATATAAGTAAATAACTTTTGTTATGATATTATTGAAATTACAGATTAAACACGGTTATTAAAATAACCGCTAATTAGTATTCATTGATTTTTACATTTATAAAATAATCTTATATATAGATTCAAGAATCAACGAATAAAATTAGAAATATCAAAAATTTGGAAATCAAATAAAAAATCAGTATTTATATGATAATATTCTTGATAATATCATATATTAATATATAATTATATATTAATATATGATAATATAATCTTATAATATTCTTAATCAGATTCGTTATTTTTACAACCGATTTTATTTTGGCACTCCTTTTTTGCATTTTATATCACTATATTTTAAATGTTATAAAAAACATCGTAAACGTAATATTTAAATTTTGTCAACTTTCTTTTCTTGCCATTGTGGTAGGATCCGAAAAGCATTTTAGAAGTATATAATCTCATGAAAGAAGAATCATTTTACGTAATGGCCTATTTATGCTTGAAGGGGAAAATAGAAGGTGTTCTGGTTTTGACGTCTTTGTCAGTAATTTAACAGCAATAAGTGATCCGTGTGAAGAAAAGGTCGACGGCTTTTTATTTAAGGCATTTTAGTTATTATTTCAGCGTTGTTTAGACATTTGCGTATAAAAAAATCAACATTGGCCATTTTTTGTTCCTTTGTTATTTTGTAGGAGTGCATACAGTTATTGTCAACGCAATCCTTTCCTTTTTTGCCCATAATTATAAATTTGTATTATTTATGGTTTAATATAAATAAAATAAAATGGTTTATATCAATAAAAAATGAAGACCCCCCCCCTACATTATGTACATGGAAAAATATGAAAAGAAAGCAATTTCTCAAATGCTAGATAAAACCTTTGCTAAATGCCCTAAAACATTTTACTAAATCATAAAACTTGCTACACTATTTAGCTGTACGACTCATTTGAAGAAAAAAGTACACAAGCTAATATCTTCTTAAATATCGTAGACAACTTTGATTAGCAGACGATATCATGACAAATTTTGATTCGTTTCGGCTTAACGGTTATTACGAATTTCTCCTATTGGTCTATTGTAAAATACAGATATCGAAGCGCATGGAATTTTCGTTGATTAAATAAATAAATAAATAAGTAAACAACAATACTACAAGGCCATGGAAGGGTTAAAAGATCTTACCTTAAAACATTTTATAGAGAAAAATCCATGTTAGAGTTCCCATAAATTTTAATCAAAATTCAAATAAGGTCCTATTTAGGGATTGCAATACCGGTACACCGGGATACCGAATACCGGTATTTTGAGCCATTTGTACAATTTTGTAATACCGATGTTCACAAGTTTAAATACCGATTTTTCGATATTTACTAGACATTTTTTAAATTGTCTATTATATGTTCAAGGATCGCCAACATAGCAAAATAGTATACGTTTTTGTTTTTATGTCTCCCTATCGACGAAATTAATTAGACTGTGAATACAAAGTTGCATCGTAGAATCAAGAGAAGTGATAAAATATTGTTTGACGAGGGATTGTAAAACCATCCACGCTTTTGCGCATGCGTTAGAATGGGTTTAATTTGACAAAATAGGAGTGAGAGGAAAGATGAAAGGAGATGTTTCGGAGGGGATTCTAAAACACGTTGGAACACTTTACTCCTAATGATGGAACGCTTTTTGAAACTGAAAAATCCAATCCAAAAAGCAATAATCGTTTAAACCTGCAAATTAATTTTTCAGATAATGAATTCGACTTTATATCCATAACAGGTTGTTATAACTTAATATAAACTTAATATTAAAACTGCTGTTGAGGCATTCTGATGGGGAGATTCTAATTTATTTACAGCTAATGCAACAATAAATTTCATGTTGCAGTCACTGAAAGAATAGCACACATCACTGTCTGAAGAATTACATATTACATTTAAAAATCGCACAGAAGAAAGTCATACCGAAATAGAAAATATCTTACGGTATTTACATAATTATAACGATTTTAAAAATGAAAAAAGAAGAAAAAGCACTAACCAATTCAAATCTGATCAAGTTTATTGTAAATTTTCTTAAATTTTTTTTACCCACGAACTTATTCAAATTCAGAAGAAATCGGTACAGTTGTCGGTGATTATGATAGCACTTACGTGAAAGGAATTGTCTCTTGAACAAAAATTAGAATTAGCGATAAAAAAAATTCTACAAACCAAAATACAATACAGAAATCAGCTTTATCCAAAACCATCCGATGAGTAATCGATTTATTTGAAGATGAGGGATTTAGAGGTAAATATTTGGAAAAGGTATATCGCGCACTGCTAACAGTACTACCAACTATGCCGAACGAGATTCTCGACAGCAGGTAATTTTTGCACAAAATTACATTCCAGGCTTAATGACAGTACAATTGAGGCATTATGTTTTTAAGAATTCAAAATTTCAAAAATTTGTAATAGTACCACAGACTGAATTGTGATGTTAACACTTTTTTGTTTATCTAAACATTATTATTGCCATGCTCTCCGCTGAACACTCTATAAATTTTCAGTGGGCCCCCTCACATGTTGGTTGAAATGGCAATGAGATAGCGGATAATTTAGCTATGACTGCCTCAGCTGACATATTTCATGGTGATGCAACACTAACTTATTCTGAAATCTCCTCTATTAAAAAGATGGAGTCGAGTACACTTTGTAGAGCCCCGGTTGGTCACCGTCTGAACATCTCTAGAAAACAGCAAACGGCACTCTCTCGTTTTTTAAGTGGACACACCAAATCCCTCACCTTCCAACACCGACGGAGCATCATAGCTGAATGTCCTTGGTTCAAGGCAGATCACGCCTCTCCAAATCATATTCTTAAATGTTTAAATTTTACAATTTTTGAGACTTTAAGAGATCCGCTATTGTTTTTGGACTTTTTAGAGATGTTTGGTTTCATGGAGGTGGTAAAGCGCAGCCATCCCACCTGCGATCAGAAGCAACAACAACAACAACACTTTTTTGTTATTTAAATAAAGATGTTCCTTTACTTTCTTGTGATTCTTTATATACTGTTATAATTTATGTAACAAATTATTTTTTGTGATATTTATATTTTCTAATAAAACTGGTTAATAATGCAAAGAAACACCCGTGTTTTCTTTCTTTTTCAAAAATTTATAATACCGGTATTAAAACCGGTATGCTGGCATTAAGATCTAAAAAATACCGAATACCGATATTGAACTTTTGGTCCGATATTGCAATCCCTAGTCCTATTCAAAGATAGTAACTTGATTTTCACGTTTTATTATGGTTATTGCCTCAAGATATGCCCATTCGCGCATATCTGAATGCAACAATTTAAATTTATGAATTTTAATTACTATAATATCAAAAATATTAAATTAGATAATTTTATAATACGTTTTGAATTCAATAAGAAAAAGAGTGTAAAAAGTCTTTCTCAATTTTGTAAACTACACAAGGAGCTAAATGCAAAAGGTTCCATATTGTTAAATTTATTAAAAGGTTTATAAGAAATCAAGCCCCCTGAATGGTTTACTTGATTTTATACTAGCTGCCTTTGGCGACCAGCCGGTTCGCCAGGATTACCGCTCACTACAATTTTCAATTAAATATTTTAAGTAACTGGTCTTTTAATAGATTTTCAAACAAAACATTTTTAATCTTCAAATTTTGATAGTCATACCAAGCTTATATTGTTGTTTAGATCGTTTCTTTCAATTTACTATATATATTTTGCTAATTTGTTGCCCTTTGCGATAAAACTTCATTTTTAATTTAAAGTGGAAATGATGAAATTGCAATTAATATAAAGATATTTTTAAATAAAACCAAGCGTTTTATTTTATTTATCATCTTTATTGTTGTTTATTTATTATTATTATTATTGAATATGAGTGTTGCAAACAGAATCGCTCGGTATTTAAGTCTTATGTGAACTACAAAATATTTTCCATAATTTATATAATATCTAAAACAATAATACAACAAACATTTCTCAGATTCAGCCTAAAATTCAGTTTTTAGTTTTGCTTTCAAAAGGTATGAAATGAAATCAATAATAATATTTTGTTCCGGCCTATAAATATATTTCAAAAATTATGAAGTATAAATTTAATGCAGTAAGGTATCATATTCTGAAAAATATTCTGGACACACCAAATTTTAAATAAATGAATGAATGTTTCTGTTTTCCACGATCAACTAAGACTTATTTATGAAGTTTTGAATGTTAAAAATTTTAAAAAACTCAACATTTTCATAATCCTAGTCCAATTAATCTTGAGAAACCTGCGCGCTAATTAGCGTATTTTCTTTGAAACGATCGATGGAAAATCTAAAATTATCCTTTTTTTATTGAATAGTGATATTCAAATTTTCATAAATCAGTCAGTTTAAGTGACTGATTTATTTGATTGGAAATTCACTCTTTTTATTTAAAATATTAGAGTTTCAAGAACATTTTGTTATTCGTAATTTCCACAGCAGAAGCTTAATGTAAAATCAAAAATTTGTTATTTATTAGAGCATTTAATAAATGAAGTTACATAAAATATAATCATTTTCCATTTAGACCATTTTAGCAGATCTGTGACTTACTAAAGGTTTACAAATCAGCTTTTGTGGCCCTGATTTGAATGGATATCCTGTTCATACTAAAGAAAACTTGTCTTAAAATATAACTAATTTACTGGATTAATAATATAGAGAGTGTAAAAGATCATAAAATAATTTTCCTTTAATTTATTTTTTAGAAAAAAATAACATTTCATATATGTTTCCTTTCCTACAGACACGTGCCGAAAATTATATTTTTGCAAATTTTATTTCCAAAAAGATTTAATTTATTTTTAGTTGTAGCTTTAATCAATGTGATGGCAACACTTTGAAAAAAGCTAATTTTTTCAAATGAATACGAAACGTGCTCGAGCAGCGTAAATTTTATTTTTATTTTTTTACGAAAAAAAATTGTTGAAAAATATATTTAAAATATTTATTTAAAAATTCATTTAAAATAGAAATTTAATTTTAATGTTAAAACATTGATATCATTTAAAAGATAAATTGTTGATCTTTAACTTCATGTTAAAATCTTTATTGTGCGGTAATATTTTTGGAAGTTACAGCAGAAACACGTCAAAATTTCACTTAATTTTTAAATAAATAAAATTCTAATTAAAAATTCGAAACAATAATCCCTAGGTGCACATTCCTGGTCTCCAAGGTATACACGTGCCAAATTTGGTAGCTGTAGGTTGAATGGTCTTGCCTGTAGAGCGCCAACACACACACACACACATTGAGCTTTATTATAAGTATAGATGACTGTTTGTTGTCATGACTTGAGAAGCAGCAGCTTTCATATTTTATTTTTTTTCTTTGCGTGTTTTGTATTCTTTTTACGGACGTGCAAACGAAATATACAAAGAGAAAATATTGTAATCACCAAAATATTCAAACTCGAGATTATGATGCCTTTTTTACATTTCAGACTTTCCTGAGCTCGAAAAACACATTTAGACATTATATCTGTTTGGCCCCCTGTTTTTGAACGCATAATTCATCGCTGCTTTGAACTAGACGGATAAAATTTGGTATAGGATCTTTACACCAAATTGTGATTCTACTCTGTCATTCTGCCCATCTTAGTTTCCAATCGCACAATAGTTAGGAAACTTAAAGAACTAAATGGATAAAACTTGGTGCCCAATTCTAGAATCTAAAATGCAGATTTATCCAATTTTGAATTACATTTATTAAGGGTGTGACTATCTATCAGTTTTTCATACGTAACAACTCAAAAATGCAACGACTTAAAAACATTTGGAAAGTCATCTTTTTATAAAAATAATAAGTCAGCATCAGATTGTTTTTTCAGTCAGTCGACAGAAAGGGTTTAAAAAAGCATATTCGTTTTATTTCAAAGTGCTGCGAAGTGGAGAACTAAGAACAGAAAATTATGAGTTCTCGTTATACATTGCTTGATCCAAGGTTTAGAAATTTTATGTATGTCTGTGTGTGGGAGGGGGATAGAACACCTTTATTTTGGAGTAAGCGAGAAAGTTTCGGGGATACTACTCTTACGGATTTTGATTCGTTTGTATTTATAATTCTGGCCTAAATGATCTATTTATTGAAGATTGCTTTAATTTTCATAATATCTTTCAACTTTAAACGAACAATTCTTGTATATTTCGTGTGTATCTCGAAAATGTTCTAATGATGTGGATCAAATTTTATATTTAGATAAGATTTTGGTTTTTAAGTTTACCTATATAGGTGTCTTTCCTGAAAATTGAGATTTTACGCAAACAAAAACATATTTTATTATTGACTATTAGAGCCTTTTTCTATCTGCTTTCATGCTGACAATGCCATAGGCCCCTCTCAGACCCGATTTCCTCATGGTAAAACTGAGTGTAAGTTTAAATTTTGAAGTAATGATAGATAAACTGCAAAATGAATGCTGTAATATAGCAGATTATTTCGAATAACATATTAAACTAAGTGCATGCATGACTTTTTTTAATGACCAATTTATATATTGGTAAGATTGAAAAATATGTAATTAGCATGTGATTCGTATCTAAATATATTCTCCGAAAAAACACGATTTTACAAAATAAATAAATAAAAATACCAAGCGAAACTTGCATTTTCAGATATGTTGATTTTATGTATAATTCTTTGAATGCATTCTATACTTTATTTTTGATTTTTGGGTTATTTTTTTTTCTTAACATCTCTCAGTATATACTCTAACCTCTTTGGACAATATGAAGTAATAAATAAAATAATAATCAGCTGTTCTTATAAAAATTATGTCGAACCCATTTTTAAATGACCTTTTTACTGTTTTCCTTATAAACTGAAAAATATTAATCTACAAGAAACCAAGAGTATCAAATTACCATCTTGTTTTTTCTTTGATAATCTGAGCAACATATTTTTTTCTTTTCTTAGCGCGAGTTTGTATGTAAATAGTTCATAAAAATCTTGTTTTCGAAATTAGTTTCAAAAATTGCTTTAAAATAAAAGAGTTTATCTTTTCAGAAGCTGAAGCGAACGATGCACGGAATCGGGCCATAAAAGGAACGAACTGATGAACTTTATGAAGGTAGCGCGACTTAATTTGTTAAGCAAATATTTGTTCTTGGGTGATGAGAACGTGTTTTGGGCCGCCACTGGGTTAGGAGAAAACGAAAATGACTTTTGAAGAGAAATTTCGCTTTTATAAAGATAAGAAAACATAATATAAGAAGATTTATTTTTGAAACAAAAAATAAAACATCGTTCAAAAGAAACCAATGACAAATAAAATACAATTCATTTCGTCAAGCTGGAACGTAAAGGTCGATTCCTTATTATCTAAATTATTGTTTTCAAATTCCTTTCAATCCTTAAACAAAAAAACATTGAATATTACATTTTGAAAAACCATTGGTAAGGATTTTATTGCTATCGCATAGTTCAGTATTTATTGAAAAATGAATAATATTAAGGTAAAAATATTACAAAAAGTAATATACACATACAGGCTGGTTACAAATCTTATATTCTAGAAAATTTTTGAAATGTGTAAACAAATACCAAACATTTTCATTAATTATTATGAATTAAAATATAATGAAAAACAAACTATCGTTTGCAGTTATTCTTTTTAAAATTAAATGCAGCGATTATCGTTTCATGATAGAAAATACAAATTTATAATTTCAATTTTCAATTATATCAGAAGAAAAAAAAAATCGTCTGCTTTTCTTAATGTAAGAATTAAGATCGTATCCGAATATTTCAGTTATAATTATTCATTGAACAAAAAAGAAATATACCATCAGTTTTTTTTTTTTTTGTAAATTTATATACTTCTGTAAAGTTTGTGTGTACGCGCGCGCGCTACAACACTGCATAGAAATTCATAACTCTAACTTTTACTGATGGATCTAATATCAGATATGTTCTGGATTAGAAGATTTAATATGTATATGCTCTGGGTTTGGTTTGGTTATATTAACGTCCCGTTTTAAAGCAGCACTAGAGCTGTTTTGGGACGGACCTCATAATTTTGAACCGCGGTGAGATGACGAGAAAGACACCTGAGAAGGCACCCCCACACCACACTACGCCAGGGGGAGGACGTTTGACCCAGACGGATTTAACGTGCACCAGACCCGCTTTTACAACGATTCTTAGGTGCAATCGCGTCTCTAACCTGAAACTCTCCGGTTCCGAAGCCGGTGAGTTTCCTGTATATGCTCCTGTATATGCTCTGGGATGGAGAGTTTTGTAAATTAGGAGAATTCGGAGTAAGATTTCTTATTCTTCGATACGCTCTCTCCGGAAGGAACCTCTGGTATAAGGGTTAGAAGCTTCCGATTATATCAGTACCCACTCGCCGCCCGAGGGGGTATGGAAATGGTGAAATTCGGCAACTTCCTACCAATGACGGGATGTTTCGCATTCTAGTAAACTTTCAAAATTAGATGTCGAAATAATGGATGCCACAAATACAGAGACATACATATTTGAATATTAAGAAGGTTATTATTTTTATTTCTCTTCCCTTTCATTCCAATTTTTCCCGAAGGTCATATGTAGGTTTTTGTATATTTTTGGGATATTTCTAGTTAATATGACTGAAGGGTAAATATCCTGCATTAAAGCTTGAAATCTGCATCGAATACAAAAAACGAATATTAATTTATATATATGTATAGAAAGAGAGCTAAATACGTAAAATTTTAAGTCGTTCAGTTTTTGTATTCTTATGTCTTAAATCCTTCAAACCTAATTTAAATAGTATATATGCATAAAAGTTTTTTAAAAATGATGAAAAAAATTAGAGAAATAGTACTGAAATGACATTTATATCACTGAAATGCAATATTCGTATAAAAATAATTTTTCTCCAATGATATGTTCTAAAGTTATTGCAAAAAAATTAAAATCATATTACCCTTATATCCCCCCGCCCTCTATGGATCAGTAGAAATTTTTTAGTAATTCATTTAACCCTTAACTGGGGAGGTGAAAGTTTTGAACTTAACTGGGGAGATGCGGTCTAGGAAGGTAAATGTGTAAAAATGACTAATGGCAAAATGACAATGGGTAAAAAGGACCCCTTTTGATCTGCATCTTTGGTTTTTGAGGGCATTTTAAACATATAGGTTAAGTTCTAGTATAAAAATCAGCCTATAAATTCTGTAGATGTTTCACTTGGTATATTAATATATTTTAGGAATTGTGCAAAATACATTATTACTAGAAAAATTAATTATGTTTGAACATACGTATCAGAATGAGCCGAATGCGAACTTTCATCAAAAAAAAAATCTTCTGTATAATTATCCTCATCACTCAAATCAATTTCTGCTTCATTTAAAAGTGTCTGAAGCTCTATTTCATAACGAGGATCAGTAGGATGGATGATAATTCGAGGACCAACTTTTAGCGCCATCTGCTAAGCTTTGTGTAATACCGGAACACCAAAAGGGAGGTGCGGTCTCACAGACGTCACTTAAAGAAATATTTGAATTATTTTAATAAAAGCACCCGCTGAAACTGGTTGAAAAAGTGCACGTGTAGTGTAGGTCATGAAACAAAAAGCTACAGGGTCAATTCATTCGATTGAGATAAAAATAGAATAGGAGTGCCAGAAGTCCATTGTTAGTGGTCTGACAGACCGCATCTCCCCAGTTAAGGCTTAATCTTGTTAGATGCTACGGACCTTCTAAGTCAAATTTTGTTCGGTTCTTTTAAGGAGTGAGTTATTGAATAATACTCAGGTAAACAAATAAACAAAGAAATATTCAATTTTATATATATCGATAAGGTATGATAAGAAATGATTAAATAAAATTATTTATAAAATGTTTCATTGAATTTGAAAATATATATATATATAAGTGTGTGAAGTTCAGCTGAAAAATATCTCCGTGACAGATACGAATCATTAAGCTAATCCAAATATATACATAATATGAGCTTGTTCAAACACCTCAAATGAATGCCTTAAAAAAAAGAACTCAAATAGATTTTTAAAAAAAGGAACTAAAAAATTATCAAACAATCTCTTTTTTTAAACAATTTTTACTAAAGAACGTGAAAAAATATGAAATTTATTAAAAATTTAAAAAAAAAATGTTCATATTGTTCCGTGTCTTTAGTTGAATTTAAAATGATTTAAAAATTGTTTTTTATAAACATTTGTCCAGCTATGAATTAATATATCTTATCATATTACTCGTACTCGAGTAACACGATTACTGTAATTAAAATTCATTTTCTATTAATTTTTTAAAAGCGGATTCAACTAATTAAAGGTCTTTCGTTCGATTATAAAATTAGAAAAAAAGCCCTGTTGTAATGCAAATTAAAATGAAACATGATATTTATGCAGTTTATTAAATTAAAGAGAAAAAAAAAAGAAAAATGAAGGGGAAAATGATGAAATAATAATTTATTCAGAAAAGATAAGTACCCATTTCTTTTTTTAATTTCTAAGCTAGTGTATAATACATGGCACAAAATATTATTATTTAAAACCGATGCATTTTAACTAAAAAATGAAATTACATAATATAATGTAAAAAACAGAGTTTTTAAAGAAACTTTGTGTTTGCTTTGAATGAATTAATCTGAGAATAATAGATCGTAATATAAGAATGGAATAAATTATTTACATATCGTTTGGCACTTTTTATTCTTATTTTTCATAGAATTGCAAAGAATAAACAATCTAGAGGATTTTTTTTAGTTTTGCAAAAGGAAGCTAGGTTTGATAATTATGTAATTATAATGCACAAAAAAATCGTTTGCATTCAAAAATGAAATAATAATAATAATTTTTTGCATTTAAACTTATGAAATTTGTTATCATTTCTTCAAATCAATACAAGAGGAAAGTTTTTGGAGCGCATTCTCCCGGTAGAGGTGATTTATCTCCAGTACTGGTGTAGACGGACGGTGGTTTCACTTTCAGTGGCAAGTTCGTTGTAAGTTGGTCTCCTTGACTACCGTAGGCTTGCTGCGTGGAATTTATTCTCGAATTACTAAATGACGGAATTTTTTTTTCTTTATTTTTCTTCTTCCTATTTTTTATTATTATACAAGTATTTATTTTATCTTTTTAAATAAATGTATGAAGTGTAATATATTAACACAAAAATAAGTCGCAATAGCGTTTTTTCATGACATATTAGCAAAAGTTGAAGATTAAATTAATGTGTCTAAGTTTCTTGACTTTCAAATTCGAGAAATAGTTTTTATTAGTTTTAATACTTCATTGCTTACGAAGTCTAGTCTATCAAATAATCTTTCTATTTATTTATTTTATGAAGAGGGGCCGTGGTTTAATAGATATCCTAATATAAGTATTAAGAATAAATAATTTAGTTTTGTAGATACAGTGTCTCACAAAAGTGATGGGACACTTGTGCTTTACAAAAGGAAACTGCAATAAAATAAATAAATAAACATGTACAAAAAATTTGTAGGTGTGTTTCATATTTAAAGTTAGTAACAATTATTACATAACATACATTTTGCCAAAATATTAAAATATTAATTTAATAAAAATACAATTGTTTAGAAAGGAACAAAAAATGACTCACATAAGTGATGGGACACTTACTTTTCCATCAAATATTTATCCAAAAATTTTACTTTTTAAAAGGTTTGAATATTTTGTTGGATTTCCTTTTACTTTTAAAACATGGTTTAATCTTCTTGGGATGGATTCGACTAATTTTTTTTGTGATTTCTGGAGTGAATTAACCCCATTCTTCTTGAAGCACAGATTTTAATTGTTGTTTTGAAGAAATGGTGTGTTTGCGAATTCTTGATTCCAATTCTTGCCAAATATTCTCTATGGGATTTAAGTCTGGAGATTGTGGTGGTGTTTTTATTATTTCAGGACAGTTATACAGCAGCCAGAGTCTAACGTTCAAAGCAGTGTGCTTGGGGTCATTGTCCTGGTAGAATTTAAAATCGTTATGAAGGTTCAATTTTCGTGCTGAAATTTTAAATTTTGCTTTAAAATGTCAATATACTTGTACTGATCCATTATACTGTCAATAAAAACAAGATTACGAACTCCAGCGGGCGACACACACCCCCATACCATAACTCCTCCTCCACCATGTTTTACTGTTGGCACCAAGTTCTGTTTGCGAAATTCTTCCCTGCGTTTTCTACACTCCAAGATTCTACCGTCAGAACCAAATATATTAAATTTACTCTCATCAGCAAATATAACTTTATTCCAGTAATCAGAATTCTTATTTATGTTGGATTTTGCAAAAGATAGTCTGAGTTTTCTATTCTTTTCACTTGCGAAGAATTTTTTCCTGGCTACTCTATCGTGATATGCAGCAGATCGAATTACCCTTCTAATAGTCTCAGGATTAACAATTATTCCATATAATGCTTGTAAATCAGCAGCAACTTTAGGAGCACTCTTTCTTGGATTTTTTTTTTTTTTTAATATTTCGAACGATAATTCGCTTTATTCCATTGGATAGCTTTGATGGTCGGCCAGGTCTTCTTTTATCCTGAATAATACTGAATAATATGATTCTTTTTATATCGTTTAATGCTATTGAAAACTGTTGAATGACTCAAGTTAATTGTTTCAGCAGTTTTTCTAATAGATTTTCCATGTTCAATATGCAAATTAATTACTAATTTACGAATTTCAGGCGAAGTTTCTTTTCGTTTAGCATTCATGGCTGCACAGAGCTAAAAAACCCAAAAATTCCAAAACAAACTGGAGAGAAATAGTGCAGACGATTTTATAAATTATTGCCAATTGCTTTTGAGTAAAAATAAAACCACCAAAAATATTTTTAATGCTTATTTCAGACGATTTTTGTTGCATATCTAATGGTGTCCCATCACTTATGTGAGCTATTTTTTGTTCCTTTCTAAACAATTGTATTTTTATTAAATTAATATTTTAATATTTTGACAAAATGTATGTTATGTAATAATTGTTATTAAATTTAAGTATGAAACACACACCCCAAAAATTTGTACATGATTTTTTAATTTATTTTATTACAGTTTCCTTGTGTAAAGCACAAGTGTCCCATCACTTTTGTGAGACACTGTATATATATTAATATTCCTTTTAGACATTTGCATGATACACATATTAGATATTGCTTCAAAACTCGGAGAAAGCAAGCGTAGTTTATTGCAGAAGGCAAAATCGAAGCAATGAAGACTAATTTATTTTTCCTATTTAAATCCGAATCGCTTCGTCTTAAGCAATTGTTTTCCCTCCCTCCCCCCTGTAGTCTTTTATTAGTTCTTTTTTCTTTTTCCTTTTTTGTACCCCTTATCTAAAAATATGTCGGATCTCTCCCATTATCCTACTGCCCAAAAATATTTTTATTAATAGCGTTAAAAGTTTAGGCTAATTTAAAATCAAATTATTTTAATTGATAACATGGGTTGTTCCATTTTTCTACAATTGTGTTAATTCAACACCAAAATAAATAAAAACAGAAAGGAAATATTTTAGCATTAACTTATGATGAAAACTTGATGTTTCTCATCATGATATTCAATCATTTATGCCTGTTTTTCCTTTTGCTCTAAGTAAAAAATATGGTTTGAGTGTTGTGAGGATTCTTATAGACAGCTATACATATATATATATATATATATATATATATATAAAGGAATGGACGGTTAATGTAGTAAAGCGACAACTTTTGCAAAGATGTTAATGGTTCATGCATTATGATTGGGAGCGGGGCTGGTGACAATTATCAATTAATTACAGGTCTTAGTCTTATCAATGTTCCTTTCTTATTTCGCTCATAGTCTCTTCGATTAACTCCTGTCGTTACTGCTTCGTTCGGAGGGGTGGTCAGCAGTCTCTTCGATTAGCATACATGAGCCTGAGGGCATTATTATTTTTTTATTATAATTTATAATGTTTTATCTTTTTCACCTTTTTAAAGGTCGCATTCTCGTTCCTTTAATTAATCCATTGCTAACTAATAAATGTTCGTAATACTATGGTTTTGGTCCTTTATCTCATGTCTATATAATTCTATAACAAATAAGACATTTTACGTAATAAATGTGCTTATCTTTTTTTATCGTTATTAATAAAAACGAAAGTCCATAAATAATTTGAATCTTATAGTAATCTTAACTCAGCTTAGATTTTTTTTTTTTCGAAATTGGTTCTCAAATACTATCATATACATGGAAAGTTTTAGAGAAATATTTCGTAACAATCAACTACATTGCTATTTTTAATTATTAAAAACCGTATAAACTACACTTTCAATCTTGAAACTACTTTAATTGACAACTTTTTCAATGGTAAATTAGATAGAAATTAATGAAATTGAGGAACAATTTCAATGTGAAGACTTAATTGAGTGAAGATTGTTTGCATGAATGTTTGCAAATATTTGTCAATCAGCTATATCGACAACTTTTCATTATAAATTTAGAACAACAATTACCAAAAATTAATCTTATAATATTAATGGATTTAATTAATGCTCAAAAAAAACACATACATTTTACTAATTGTCCTAAATCTTGTAATAAGTAAATGATTGAGGAGTCACAATACAAAGCGAGACGATGCGGAGTTGAGTTTGTCATGTTAGTGTGATGTATTTTAAATGGTGTTAATTCATAATTCATTGGAACTACAAGCAGGCTGCGTTTGTTATCTAAATTGGCATCTCTATCATTTACAATGGTCAGTTGTCATATTAATATCTTAGAGATTTTTTTTTTTTTTTTTTTTTTTTTTACATTTTGAGCAAACTTTTTGAGAAGGGGGGAAAAAAACTGATTATTGTTTCCTTTCTTGACTATTATAGAGCGCATTTTTTTTTATTTTAATTATAACAGCGTCCCATTTTGAAACAGAATTGGAGCTATTTGAGAAATCATTGAGCAATTTTGAACTGTGGTCAAATGGTGGGGATGACACCTGAAATCCATATTAATCGTGCAATTGTTTGATAAGTGTTATAACAGTATTGAATGTAACAAATGTGACTTGTGCTCCAAGCGACAAAGTTTTTTAGCATAAAATCAAATGAAATCAATAAAAAAATGCTGCAAATATTACCATTTATTATGCACATTGTTTTTATTATTGTTTATGCAAAAATTATCTACTAAAAAAGAAATAATGAAAAAAAAATATGCAAAAAAGGTACATTTTTTACTTAATATTATTCTGAAATAATTCAAGCGGAATTTTATAAGATGCAAATTGCTTTCGGCTATAACACTTTGTGGGAAAAAAATATCTTGAAAAATAACAGGAGCATAAAATAAAATCGGTCATTTGGATTTCGAGTAAGTAGAATAAAAAATTCTGTGTGATCCCTTCCTTTTTTTTAAACATTTGTATCAATCATCCTTTACTAATAATGCTTTAATTTAATAAATGTGCATAAAATAAGTTTAAATAAAATATGAACAAAATTAATTATGGCATTTTTTTAAAAAAGAAGCAGGGTGAAATATTTCGGTAATAGGGGATATATTTCATAATATCTGTTAAGTATTTTTTGGCTCTTTATTGCTATATAAATTATTTCTTTAATCAAAATTAAAAGATTTTAGATGAGACTGCGATCGGCGTTATTTAGGCCTAGTTCCCATTTTGTTAAATTGAACAAATAGTAAGACTTAAAAAAAAAATATTCAGTAAAGCGTAAAAAGTCAATGGGGAATTCCATATTTTTGTTCGAATACCTTTTTTATTCTATTTATGTTTATAATACGATGTTTTGAGAAATAACTTAAAAATGAAACAATATTTTAGGGACGAGAAATATCACTAATACACATCGAAGTGATTTTTCAATTCAAACGGAACGCAAACAATGCATCCGTTTAAACGCAAACTTATTTTGAAACATTGTTACTAGGAAGCATAATATTATGAAATTCAAAACAAATGTAAAAGAGTACGGAAAAATTCTCATTTCAATAACATTGTGTTGTGTCTAGTAAAAGCATACAAACTCATGCAAATTCACATCGTTTATTTTATTAAATGCTAGCCGCCTTTACCGCTCGCTGCAATTTTCAATTAAATATTTTAAGTAACTGGACTCTAAATAGATTCACAAATAAAACATTTTTAATCTTCAAATTTTGATAGCCATACCAAACTTATACTGTTATTTAGAACGTTTCGTTCAATTTACTATATATATACTTTGCTAATTTGTTGTCATTTACGGTAAAACTTCAACTTTAATTTAAAGTGGAAATGATGAAATTGCAATTAATATAAAGATATTTTTTAATAAAACCAAGCGTTTTATTTTATTGTTATTTATTTATTATCTCTATTGTTATTTATTTATTATTATTATTATTGAATATGAGTATTGCAAACAGAATCGTTCGGTATTTAAGTCTTATGTGAACTACAAAATATTTCCCATAATTTATGTAATATATCAAAGAATAATTCAACAAAAATTTCTCAGATTCAGCATAAAATTCAGTTTTAATTTTCCTTTCAAATGGATTCAAATGAAATCAATAATAATATTTTGTTCCGGCCTTTAAATAAATTTCAAAAATTATGAAGTCTAAATTTAAAGCAGTTAGGTATCATATTCTGAGAAATATTCTGGAAACACCAAATTTTAAATAAATGAATAATGTTTCTGTTTTCCACGATCAACTAAGACTTATTTATGAAGTTTTGAATGTTAAAAATTTAGAAAAACTTTCATTTTCATAACCTTAGTCCAATTAATCTTGAGAAACCTGCGCGCTGATTGGTGTATTTTCTTTGAAACAATCGATGGAAAATCTAAAATTATCCTTTTCTTATTGAATAGTGATATTCAAATATTCCTTAATCAGTCAGTTTAAGTGATTGATTTAGTTGATTGGAAATTAACTGTCTTTGCTTAAAATATTAGTGTTTCAAGAACATTTTGTTAATCGTGATTTCCACAGCAGAAGCTTTATGTAAAATAAAAATTCGTTATTTATTAGAGTATTTATTGAATCAAGTTACTTAAAATATAATCATTTTCCATTTAGACCATTTTAACAGATCTGTGTCTTACTAAAGGTTTACAAATTAGCTGTGTGGCACTGATTTGAATGGATATCCTGTTCATATTAAACAAAACTTGCCTTAAAATAAAACTGATTTATTGGATTAATAATATGGAGAGAGTAAAAGATCATAAAATAATTTTTCTCAAATTTATTTTTTAGAAAAAAAAATATTTCATATTTGTTTTATTTCTTACAGACACGTGCCGAAAATTATATATTTACAGATTTCATTTCCGAAAAGTTTCAATTTATTTTAAATTGAAGCTTTAATCAATGTGATGGCAACACTTTGAAAAAAGCTAATTTTTTCCCATGAATGCGAAACGTACTCGTGCAGCTTAAATTTTATTTTTATTTTGTACGAAAAAAATTGTTGGAAAAATATAGTTAAAATATTTATTTAAAAATTTATTAAAAATAGAAAATTAATTTTAAGGTTAAAACATTGGTATCATTTAAAAGATAAATTTTTGATCTTTAACTTCATGTAAAAATCTGTTTTGTGCGGTAATATTTTCGGAAGTTATAGCAGAAACATGCCAAAATTTCGCTTAATTTTTAAATAAATAAAATTCTAATTAAAAATTCGAAAAAATAACCTCCAGGTGCACATTCCCGGCCTCCAAAGTATACACGTGCCAAATTTGGTAGCTGTAGGTTGAATGGTCTGGGCTGTAATGAGCTAACACACACACACATTGAGCGTTATTATAAGTATAGATAGATGATTACTGACATAAATTTCAAATTAGGTATCTTTTGCATCGATTCCGATATCAGATAATGGAAAAAACATTGAGTGCTTCATTTTGCTTCCATAATGAAAATAAAATACAAACCAATTGTTATAAAAGACAACAATATATAAGCGTATCTTTGATCAAGGAAATTATATTTTATGCAAATTTGGAACTTCCTTATAAATTGCAATCATGCATTACGATTGAAATGACCATTTTGAAATGGTTACAAATCTAGAAATATTGTTTTCAAATCTTCCTTATATTCAAGGCTATTTTGAAGGAACCTTTCATTAAAAGAATAATTTAAAATATCGACAAAGAAATATTTTAGGTTTACATGCCATAAGCAATCACTTTGAAAGATTTATTGAGATGATAATTTAATTATTAAATTAATGAGTTACGTATAGGACCTTTATTAATCTAAATAAAATTCATTATGGCTTTGTATGTCTGTCTGTATGTATAAACCACATTTGCTTTTAAACAACGAATTCAGTGAAATGTTTTTTCACACTTATTAAGTTTAGAAAATACTATCAACGTCTTAAAGTTCAAAAATTAATTAGAAATTAAACACATTTTGAATTTTCTAAGTAACATTTAAGCGAATTATTCCGCAAGAAATGCTTATAAAACATTACAATTCAAAATTTTACTAATCAGAAATGAAACTTTGAGCTACTTTACTCATATCCTTTGATACTAATTATTCATTTTTTAAACATTAAATGTAGCATTTTTCATTAGTTTTAAAAGACAATTTGTACAATATATGTAATAATGCATTTTTTTATTTTTAACGAAAATGTTTAAAGGAGAATTCTTTCCAGAATACATTAACAGAATTCTCAAAGAACAACATTAAATGAAGAGTTTAAAAGCAGACGATTCACAATTTATATCAGAAACCAATTATTGATTTATTTCATTGATATGGAGAAAATTAGCTATTGGCTGGATTAAAAGTCGTCTAATTAAAATAAAATTCTCTTTTTAATCAAAAAAAAAAAAAAAGAATTTTGGGCAATAAAAAATTTAATGTGGTTTAAAATATTATAGTTCATAAAATCAAGTATATAATATTAATATGCTAGATATTTTTTACAAAAATAGTTTATACTTTAAAGTATTTTAATTTTGAACAAAGTTGGGGACACTAGCTAGATTGATATAATTTTTAACGATAGTATAAATGAAAGTGAATAGCTGTCTGTTTTTGACCACATGATTTTTCACACTTAATCCAAAACAACGATAAGTTCTACTTAAGCATGTTGTAACAAAATTAATTAAATGATTACAACTCTATATAGAAAAGAACAACAACATAAAACAAAACGGATGTTTCATTATAGAGAATGAGAAATTAAAAAAAATACTTAATTGTTTTATCGTCTGTTGTATAAATATCACCATATCTGTCTAATCTCAATTTATTTATTTTCTTATTAATGTAATCTTCTTATAAATGTAATTTCCTAATTAATGTAATTTTGTAATTTTATAATGAATTTTCCAAAATATTATCTGCATTTTGATTATTTTTGCTGCATTTTTAATAATTTTACTAAAAATTATGAAATAAATCTCTTCTTTATCTTGCAGGCGGAAGACCCATATAGTTTATCAACTGGATATATGATTCGCCCTTTGATGTCAGTGGAATCGCACCATAATATTTTATATATATTTATTTCTCTTTTGTATTGGTATTATAAAGGTATACCCGTTACTTGAATTGAAACTTAATGATTTCATTCATTATTCAAGTTTTTATTTTCCATATTATCGTAACTTCCAAATCCAAAATACGGTATTAGTAGAAGTCATTTTGGAATTATCCTTAAATAATATCTATTTAAATATTTCAAAATAGAAATTATTTAAAAAAATCAAATTTAATAAAAGCTTTGTTTATACAATAAAAACAAGAGCATTTCAAAAGTATCATTATAATAAAGTAACTAAATTAATGAAGTGCATTTAGAACTTCATGTTATGGGAATGAATGCTGATTGAATTTAGTTATTGTTTGTTGCTTTGCAAAATGAGTCTCTGCAGTACTCACAGAGTTGGGGGAGTTACATCTCATTAAGGAAGAAAGAGTTAAGTGATGTGATCATTTATTCGACTGGCAGCTCTGTGAATATCCTATTAAGATTTTTCCAGCACTTTCATTCCATTTTAAAAGGTTTTTTTTTTTTTTTTGTTTTTTTTTTTTTTTTTTTTGCCGGATAGGAACCCATGCTACCATCTGATTTGAAGATCTTACATACGTCACATTTTTTCTAATTGTGGTGAGACACGTTCAAGATCTTATCGCGACTCATCAGAATCTGACTCCACTAGTGAGAAATTCGACTAGAACAATTAAATAATTGCTCTTACTTATTAATAATGTATTCGTGAGTATTTATTAATCTATGAAATTAATAATTAAAATTCATATGTATAATAAAAGGGCAAAAAATAATTTTAAAAGGATTTAGAAACAGATTTTATCATTTGATTGACTCGTTATCGTTAACTGATTTGATGGATTTTCATCATTATACGGTTTTAGTTGATATATGATCTAAAAGTGGGTTGAGGTCCACAGATACGGGAGTTCTTATTTAGAATAATTAAATAGTTATTGTTGGATTAACTATGAGAATATTTGCTTGCATTTATTAGTATATAAAAATTTTAAAAAGATAGAATTAATTTTAAAAAGGAGAAGTAAAACTTTAATCTGTTCTCAGTTATTTCTTTCTGAAATTTCTACAATCTTTTTATATCCTTTTTCTTTTCAAGGAATTTGAGGTTCACATAGGTTTACAATTAATACCTTTAAACTGAAATGCAAATAATTTGAGATTCAAAATCCAGCTGTGAGAGACAGGCAAAATCATAATGGCATGTTTTTTTTTTTTTTTTTTTTTTTATTGAGAGTGGCTTTTTCATATAGGTAAAAAAATAATATTTTGAAGTATATTTTGAATTGTAAGTACTTGTAAAAAAAATAATGACATGTAGATAGTCCTCATGTAGTTATAGCTTCAGGAATTTTCTACATAATATACATTTCGGAATTTTTTTTAAGTAAATCATTATACTACGTGCATGCATTCCGTTGAAAAATAGAATGGGGATAGGTGAATTTTGGACTGCCAAATACATAAATAGGGAGGGTTTGCAGTAATGGACCTGAATTCATAAACTGGTGGTTGGATCAGATACAATTTCTTTTCAACTTATATTAAGCAATAAAAAAACTCAACTTAATAAGTAATTGTTAATAATATTCATATACTCATGCATAAAGTATTTTTTTCTAAATAATAAAAATATTTTTTTTCTTTTGCATACACTTTAATTTAAACTGATTTATTTCATGTTTGTATTGATGGATTTCGTCTATTTTTCTTCACTTAATGGAATGCTAATTTTTGAAATTAATTTTATTTGCTTTTTTTGATGGTAATAAATCATTTTAATATTCTCCGCGTTTAATTTTTAGATTTTAAATTTAAACTTTTATTCCACACGTATTGCTCAACCTCAAAATTAAAAAAAAATGTTATTTATAAAAAAGTATGATTAAAAATCAAATATTATAAATATAATCAAATATCAACTATTAAATAATTAAAAAATATGTATTACAAGAAAACTTAGTTATTATACTTTATTTATTTTCTGTCAATTCATTATATTATTATTAATATATTTTGCACTTATTTTAGCATTTACTTATTTCATTTAAAGTATGTATTTTAGTTAAGTTAGTTAATTTATTAAAATATTTCTGTATTTAATAAAAATCAATTCTAATATGACAGTATATAATGCGATTAAGATGAAAATATTATCGTAGGCTTTGCAGGATACTTCTTTCATTAAAAATGCAAATGTGCAGAATTAATTCTCGCATGACATGGATCAAAACGAACTAAAAGTAATGACGTCACTAAAAGATATTTTCGGAGATTAAGATAGTTATTTCCACAAGGTCATAGGAAGTAGCGTCTGTTTTTATCTGTCTGGTTCTCATTTGCGGATTTTCCACTTTGATTCGATATTCCAGAATTGAAACATCGAATATTGCATATACTATATAAAATGCTTTGGAAAATTCTTATAACTCCATAGCAGTTTTCAAAAGTCATTTCTTACCCAAGAAGGAAATTCCAATGAATTTTAAAATTGTCTATTAAGGATTTCCAGGAAAGAACTTCCGTTACCGCAAATTAATGCTTTTAAAATGTAATCTGAATCAAAACTAATAAAATATTAGAATAAAGAGGCGAGTTATCATATATTCTAGAATGTAATATACATATGTTCGGTTTTTACGATCTCTTATTTTTTTCTGTGGATTTTCCTTCATATTTCGAGAAATTTTATTTAATTTATAAAACTTATAAATGTTTATGCATTTTTCACAAACTATAAAAAAAACGTTTTAGAATAAAGTCCTGAAAATTTATATTTTTAGTCTAACAGACTTTAGGTTAGGTCATACTTTAATTTTAATAAATTTACTAGTAATTTTGTCAATTATACTTACTTAATGTGTTACTGAATTTTATAAAAGAATCTTATATTAAATAGTATTAATGAATATGTAATAATAACTGATGTTCATATAGAGTGCTCTCTAATGTCCTATTCTCTAATTTTAGAACAAGGATAGCTATAGGCGCAAATGAGTTCTAAGTTACTACGAGGTATCAGATTTAATGACTTATAGCGAAATATAGGGTTCGGAATTATTTTAGGCGTTCGCATTTTGAATCCGCTACAGGATATAGAAAAAGTTGAATTTTATATTTAGATTCTTCATTTGCGATTAATTTACTGCCACTGTTTAGAAGTTAAAACGAAGGAGGGAAGGGCTGACAGGACACTTTAATAGACATATTTGTCATTTTTATTGTGGAAGCTTACATTAATCATACAGATAATATAGGAAGACAATGCCATATACATATAATAACGTTGAATCCAAAATGATATCTATATATATCTATACTTATATAAAGCTCAATGTGTGTGTTGGTGCTCTACAGACCAGAGCATTCGACCTACAGCTGCCAAATTTGGCACATGCATACCTTGGAGTTCGGGTATGTGCACCTGGGTTCCCTTTTTTGACTTTTTAATTAGAATTTTAATTATTAATAAGAAACTAACTTTCCTATCAAAAATCTTTTTATTTTCCCGCCGTCAAATGAGTTAGGCTTCAGTTTATTTTCCTACGCTAATAAGGATAGGCTTAACATATTTTCAGCCGATTATTTCAGACGATTCTGTTTATTTTCTTAGTGTTTGATGCATTTAAAATTAAATCGATCGTTTAGATTCATTCTGAAGTACTTTTGAATCAAAAGAAAATAGAATAAAGGAAATTAAAAATTTCTAATCTGCGTAGCGTTACCCCAACTGGCGTAGAAAATTCACCCATTTGCTTTACCATAACTGGCGTTGAAAATTCACGCATGCGCATTGAGTTCCGATTATTAACAACTATTTTCAACGCATGCGCATAGGTTAGTTGCATGCTTTTGTAATTAAATTGTATTTATGTTAGTCATACAATTTTTGTATATTTAGTATGTATAGTGTTAAGTACATCGTTTTTTGAAGTAGTTTTTTTAACCTGTTTTCGACGATTATTTTAAACGATTCTGTTTATTTTCTTAGTCTCTGATGCATTTAAAACCAAACACTGTTAATTAATCGACCTGCTCATGATGATCTGAGAAAATTATGTTGACAAATTCTTGAGATATTGCATAAATTAAGAAATATATTCTTTAGCGCCCATAAAGTTTAAACGCTCAGTGACTCTGTTATCAGTAATCATATTATAAAAAATGCTTTGTTTCAGTATAAAATATTATTATATTAATTGCAGAATAATCATTTCCACATAAATTTAAAGCATAAATTCTACGAAAGCTAACAGAAAATTAGAGAGATACTTATTACGTTATGACTGAAGGCCTTTATAACATTGTGAGTGAATTATATGACTATCGAAATTTGATGTTTTGAAATATATTAATGAAGAAGCTATTAAAGTAGGAATTACATAACATATTTAATTATTAAAATTATAACGAGCATTAAGATTGGCGAACCGTCTGGTCGCCAAAGGCTGCTAGTGATTCAATAAATAATGATCTTTTCAATAAAATTTAGTTTAAAAAATTAACAATATTCTGAGAGGGGGAATCCTATATTTTAACCGAAAAGTTTGTTTCATTTAGTTGAGTTCATCTCTCATAAGTTCTTAAACATAAGGCAAAAAAAGATTATGGTTTATCATTACAAAAATGTCATCTCGGGATTTTAATGAATTTTGACGTTTTTGGAAACTCTTTAAAACGAAAAAATAATTTTTGGAACATATAGCCTTCTATCTGCAAATGAATACGTCAATTCAAAACCAAAACAGGACAGATTCAAAATACTGCTCTTTGTCTATTATCAAGATCATAAATTTGAAGTGAATTTTAGACCAAAACCATCAACTAAAAGTAGCAATTTTCCCTTTCAGCTTTTATATAAATCTATTACCTGAAATGAGAAAAATGAGCCATTTTTACAGAAATATTACCACACACAGAATGAACACAAACTTTACAAAAATATCACGTATTCTTCGAGTTATTGTTTTTGTTTACCTAAAAGTTGTATCTCAACAACAGAAAAACAATCTCATTTTCTAGTTGCCGCTCTTATTTTCATTAGAGTTGTCACCTTGTCCTTTGAAAATACAAAATGCGTTTATTTGCGTATAAGCTACAGTTACTTTAGTTTTTCTTAAGAAATTAATAAATTAAATAGGCTAAATGAAGCAGTTTCATATAAAGTCCTTTATAGGTATTCTAATTTTAAATTACGGCGAAACTATTGCCTGTTGTTTAATTTTCTTAAGAAGACTCCTCAAAAAATCATAAGAAGAGATCTTTAAAAAATTACAAAAACACATAATGGTAATATTTGACTGAAAGCACAAAAGAACTATTTAAAAATGAGTGTTCATGAAGTTAGGAATATATTTAAATTATGGAAAGATAATAGATATTTTAAATCAGAACAATTAAGAATTATTCATAATAAACCACCATATTTCACATCGAATACAGATGCATTAAACTTCCTCATTATTTATAGTGAAAAAAAATTTCGTCACATTCTTTTTCCTTTATCCAAACAAAAACAATGTTTACATTTTTTTTTACTATATTTTCATTGAAATTAGATGACGTAAAATTTTCGAAGCATGCATTAAATCCATCATAAAGAATATTTCCTTAATTAATTCATTCTTTGCATTAGCAATCAACATCTAAAGAATAATTAAATATTTTAAAATGCTGTGCATTTTAGATAAATTTCCAAACACTCGTGTTGTTAACGAATGTAAATTTAATGAAGTAATGTGACATTTGCGAGGTTCATCGAAAACAACAGCTTGGTATCGAAAATCCAGCCAGTTTGGGAATTTTTAATTAAAGAATGGAGACGCATGCAGCAGTGAATAAAAATAATACCAGAAATGGTGATCGCAATATAAGACAAAGCCTTTTAAGACTCTGTTTCGAAACTTCTAAATTGAGTAGTGGAAGGCTAAAATAATGCGATTAATTTGCTACAGATCCGGGGATAAAGTTAATAGGAAACTTCTGATTCTTGAAGCATAGAGGCAGAAATATTTAATTATTTCTAAATCTTTTTCAATACCAAACCATATAGATTTGCCGCCATTTTGAATGCTTTGGTTATAATTAAACAAATTTCGGAACGATTTTCTTTTCTTTTCTCTTAAAAACATTGTTCAAATAGAATTTTTTTAAATTTTTGTTTATCTACTCTTTTCTTTTTCTTTTCTTTTTTTTTTCTTTTTGTACAGCTGGATTTTTTCTTCGTTTTTATTGGACTGATGATATTGAACGATTATTTTTTTTCAAAGACTTTTTATACTTTATTTGATTTAAATATTCATGAGTAAAATTTATGCAATTAGATAATATAATAACAAACGTCATACGCAGACCGCCTGAATCCTTGTCAAATGGATTGACAACAAAGCACGAATTACAGGAAGTAAAAATTTAAAAAGATTTTAGTGAACTTTACACGTGTTTGACCTTTTTGATGACCGAGCATTTTTATTCTTATTTCGAAGTCTACAAAAATAATACAGCTTGTCTGTTTCAAAAACGTGCTCCGATTTTCAACAATTCCCTTTCTTATTATATGTACGCATATAATAAGAAATTACTGCCTTGATTATTGCTTCTACGCAATAAAAACATTGCAATAATAGGCTCATATAAATATTTTATGTTCAATAATATGGTTAGTAAAAAATGTAGTAAAAGAGATATGGTATGAAAGGAATTGTTTTTACAAATACGTTCTTTCAAGATTTATTAGCGAAACTCTCTTTTGAAAAATGAATTGAGAAGATTTAGAAAATCTAATGTAGATCAAAATCAAATTTCGCTTTGTCATTTTACTTAATGAATTTAATTTAATTACTTAATGAATTACTTACTTAATGAATTTTGGATTTTTATTTAAATAAATAATGATGTGATGATTTTTATTTAAATAAATAATGATGTGATGATTTTTATTAATAAAATGATGTGTAGCTATCATTTTATTATGAATTATGCGCATGGAAATATTATGATTTTGTACAGAAAAATAGAATCGGCTATTAGGTATACGGCTATCGACTAAAATCTTAACAAAATACAGATTTAATCGATCCAAAGTTGACTCATATACGCAAAAACTAAAAGTTTCCAATATTCAAACCAAATTTTAGTTTTTAATCATTTTTAATTTAATTACTTTTAATAAAGCACAATATTTTCAGAATTTTATGTAAAAAAAAATTGTGATTTTTAAATACCAATATAAATAAACAGAGCTTAATTTTATATGTTAATTTTTACAACCATCATTACTTTTTATCATTATTCCAATGTTCTCAGTTTTTCTCTTAAATTTAGAAGCACGTGTTTTCATATTAAAGTAAACGTGCTTACAATGGTATAAACTTTCACTCATTCTTGCCTAGGTGAGGTTAATGTTTGTTATAATAATAGTTCTTATCAAGACTTTGATATTTTGTATAATTCTCACAAGCTGCGCTTGATATCGTGAGCTATAAAACTGAATTTAATATATTTAAATATTCACTCATATAACCAAAAATAATTTTGTATCTAACATTTTTAATGTAAATATTTTTTGTATAAAATATTATAATACACGCAATCGTTTTATGGTCGAAAACTATATTTATTTCAAATGAGAATATCGATTGAACCAGACAGCTTTGAAAAACCACCTATAGCCAATTCTCTTCGACTCAATAGTTGTTTTTAAATCTTCCTTTTATTGTTCTGTCAGAAATCTGCAAATGTGTTCTTATAGCAACAATGTTTTGTTAGTTTTTGTTATCGCTCTAGGTAACAGCAACCTAGGGGGAAAAGTTTAGTTAAAATTGCCTAAATTGTCTTTTAACATCAATAAAAAACGTTTGCAAAATAATATTTATTTGCATATCAAAAAGAAAAGGTAGAATAGGTGGAAGTCTCAACAGTTGTCTAGCAATAGAGTATCTGCAAATTCCTTTACTTCAAAATCAACTTCATATGTTCAAATATTAATTAAATTTTGAAAAGTGAAAACTTAAGAAAAAGCTTTATGAAACCATTATAATAGAAAAGATAAAATTTTAAATTTTAAGATGGCACTAAAATATACTCCACAGTTGCTTGTGAAAAATAATGAAATTTATTTTAATTAAGTTTTGTGCTTTGTAAAATTGTCAATAGTCTTTCTTCTATTAATTGTGAAAAGCTTAGCCATATTCGATCTAATTATTGAGGGAAAAAATATGAAGCATGCTTACATAAATAACTAATAAATTTTATTTGTATTAAGATCTGAAATTGGTAATAACCAGAATTTTAAGTAGCACACACTAATTATTTCAATGCTTAAAGGAAAATAAAATTTTCTGACTGAAACATTTCACATATATTTCTAGTTCTTGTAAAATAACATTATTTCATACAAATTCGCTAGATGAAAATGATAAGCTTCATAGCATGAATTTGGACCTATATAATATTAAAAACAATAATATTTTTATATAAGTTTTTTTTCCCGTTTTTTTATTATATTAGTTTTTTAAAATTATTTCGAAAAGAAATATCAATAGTTATCTTTTAGTCCAGCATCTGATACACATATCTGTTAAGTTGACACTTTTCCGAGTGAACAAAGATGGCGGTCCATGAAAGTAGTACAGTAATGGAATTCTAATTATATTGCGCGCCGATTAACTGCTCCATTTAGGCAGATTTCAGAAAAGCTTGGGACATCTAGCTATCAAAAGACTTGTAGCTTATATGAGAAATCCCTTTTTGAAATAATCGCCGTTGACGTGGATGTGAAGATCCAGGCAATGAAACGGGACAAATGTGCTTTGGGATATTAACCGCGGAATAAAATATTGTTTACTAGAATTTATGCTCAATTCTTTTTGTAAGACGATTTAATTTACTAAATTTATATGGGAATTACAGATGAATGAAATAGTGATTGCAAGGATTATAACCATGTTTTGAAATCAATGTATTAAATAAATGATACTGAGAATTAGAAACAAAATTATTTGAATAGTTCAATCTTTTGTATTTTCTGTAATTAATTAAATACTATTAAAATATTTCTAAATAATGCATAGAGATATATATGAAATCAGTACTTTAAATATACAACAAAAGTGTAAATTATAAAACAAATAGCTTAATTTTGACGAACATTATTTTTAAGGAAATGGAAAAATAAATTGTTTATGTATAAAATATAATTCTTTTTGTAAATAATAAGCAAATAATTTAAAATTTAGTGTTTATGTGTAGAACATAATTCTTTGTGTAAATAATGAGAAAAAAATTTCCAATTTATTGTTTACGTTTAGAACATAATTATTTGTATAAATAATGAGAAAAAATTTCAAATTTCAAATAAAATACTTGGGCACTGAATAATTTTAAAAGTTTATAAGAAAATAACTTTTGCATTTAGTATTTTCTTTTGAGATATTATTCATTATAGTAATGTAAGAAAATCTAATAATTAAAATATTATTAATGAATCTAAAGTCAAAAATTGCTATTTCATGATTACCAAAATTAAATTCATTAAATTAATTAAAAAGATATTTCTTATCGGTTTAAAAGAAAAAAAATACATTACTTTTATTAATTTATTTCTTTTATAGCATTTGCAACATCTCTCATTTCAATTTCAGCAGTATGGAATATACATTTCTAATCTTCTATTTATGTATATTAGATGATCTATACAATGAATGGATATTGAGGAATTTTCTCTTCAATTAAAGGGATTTATTTTAATAAAGTTAATGTAATTTTCTTGTTGTAAAATAACAATTATGAAACAGAAGCAGGGTTTATCTCTTAGAATGCTGTATAAATTTCTAAACGAGGGTTAATATGATTTTGACATAAGCTGCAAACTCAAAAAATTTGAAGTTGTCGATATAAAAATACTTTTTTAATTCAATTTTTTTTAATTATTTGAAGTATATTTACTTTATTACACCGAATTAAAAACCATCACAATTAAGCATGCTTTATCTGAAGGAGATATTTTTTAAAAAAAATTAGTATAAAGGGAAAAAAGAAGGGAAAAAAACCCAAAAAAAAACGGAATTGACTTTTTTTTACGCATTGAAGAAAATAAGCATGAATGAAATATTATAGAAAAACTTTAAGAAAAGAGAACCGCATTTTTATAGCTCATTAATTTAAAATAATACTACAAAGAATAAGGATTAGTAGTGTAAAGAATTTAAGCCGATGCATTTAACAGTTTGTAGTCTTTGGGAATCTTTGGGAATTTGCAAATTGTTCTACTTTACAGTTTCTCGCGTTGTAAATTAAGTTATGACCTTCTACATTGCCCCTACTTCACATTTCCTGTGTTCATGTATTTTTAATTTTTTTAAATTTTAATTTTAAATTAAAAACAAATACCATGTCACGTTTTGCATTGTATTATAACAGGAACCGAGTTAAAAATTTAAACTGTTGTATTTAGCATTGACAAAAATCCACCACTGTCGAGTATACGTATTCCATTGTTCCTATTGAGAAAAAAATTAATATTTCCAGTTGACAAAAAACTTTGTAGCTTTAGAACAAACAAATGACACTTCACTTGAAATTTTTAACATTCAATAACATCTGTATGCTCGATGTGAAATAAAAAAGCCAAATTAGAATATATATGAGTGTTTTATCTGAATAAATAGAAATAGATGTTAAGAAACTTATGCACAAAAGTGTTATAAATAATTATTCAGCTTTTCTAATATGCAAATAAAACATATCAAGACAAACATAGAGAGTGCGGTATGAGTACATCCATTGAAAAGAAAAGCAAAGAGCAAGAATTTATTTTTATTACAATTATTCTTTTGTTCTTTTTTTAAAAAGTCTTTTAATAAACAGTTAAAGCAATTCCCATTTTTATATGGCGACTTTTTATGGCCGCTAACATCGTAAAGCAAAAGACCCCCCCCCCCTTTAATGCTAGAGCTCACGACAAAATTTAAAAAACACCAGAACACCTGTAACTACAGTAACTCAAAGCAATCGAAAAGAAAAGAAAAAATAAATAAATGCAATTTCTGGTTTAATTGTTCGTAAGCGATTCTCTTTGTCTTATTTTTAATTTTCTTTTCACGATGAATGGATTGCAATTTTTTTCTTTTTTGTGTGTGAAGCGTTTTAATGTTCTTAACTGTTAAAAATAGCCGACATAGAAATGTTTAATCCAAAAACATCGCGTGTCCTTGTGAAAAAAAAAGTAATCCACTGTTGCTTAGAATAAAGAAGAAAAAAAAATTATTCAGGAACTTAAATTCGCATTTTAACATGACATGCAACGGGGTAGGGTAACAAATGCTGCGAATAAATAAAGATAAAAAAAATTCGAAGTTCTAAAAAGAATGCGAAGACAACAAGGAAGGAGGAAAACCGTAACCAAACGATTAATTTATCCACGAATCTAACAACTGTTTGGCGTTACTTACGGAAGTCGCAACTGTCAAAAAAAGAAAAAGAACAAAATAAGAAGTGATAGTGTACATTTGCTCTTTTCCTTTATTATTGAACGATTTGGTGTCTTCGAAATTAAAATATTTTGTAAAAGTAGAACAAAATTAGTGTTAATTAAATAAAAAATGGTTTATTTCCAGCCATGAATGTGTCTTTGATTTTTGCAAAATAAATAGCGATGTCCAAATTCATAATTTGATAGAGTTCGTTTGTTGATCTTCTAAAATTTCGAATCATTTTCATCACCAAAATTCGTTTAACAATGTGATAAAGTTTTTATTTTCTTATGCCAACACTTAACAATTTTTAAGAGATTAAAGCACTTCTAAATAATATTTTTAAAATTTTCTGAACGAAAATATATCTAAGCCTCTTCTTTGTAAAAGTAATGAATAAAAAATAATATGTTAAATTAAAATCAGGAATGATAAGCATAACAATTGTATCATGGAACAATAAAATGATAAGGAAATGATAAATAATGGAACTAAGGAAATTATAAGTAAAATGATAAATAATGGAACTAAGGAAATTATAAGTAAAATGATAAATAATGGAACTAAGAAAAAAAGTTCCAAAGAGGCCATTTTATTTAATTCTTTGCCATTTGTATTCAAGTTAAAAAAAATAATTGCAAGCATTAAAAAGAAAAAAAAAGAAGAAAAAAAATGGAATGGCTGAAAGGATGATGAAAATTTTTTTCTAAAATTCGGAAATAAATTTGTTAATGATATGTAATTTTGTATATTTTTTTTGTCTTTAAAACCAGTTATACAGAATTCATTTTTTTTATTTAATAAAAATTTTTAAAAATGATAAAATTGTTTCAATTATTATCAATTATATTGAAAAAAAGGAATTATAAATCAATAACTAAACAGTATTAAAAACTTTACATCAGTCCTACTAAATCCAAGTAATTTTACGCTCATTACTAGTATTTGCCATCATATTATCAAAGCTTTCACAAACACATTTTGAAAAGATAAACTTAATTTTTAAACTCTAGATAACTCATAAAAATATAATTTTTGCCTAATAAGATTAATGTGGTTTAGTTATATTAACGTCCCGCTGTAAAGCAACATTTGGATTATTTTGGGATGGACATCGTAATTTTGAACCACGGTCAGATGACAAGGATGACACCTGAGCTGGCACCCCCCTCTCCACACCACACCACACCAGCGGGAGAGCGTTTGGTCCTGACAGATTTGGTTGTGTGGTATTTGAGCTCAATAAATTTCCCCCTTTTCGCTCAAGTGTCCAGAAAGGCTACTACATTATAAAATTTATCTTTGCATGTAAGATTTGGCGATTTCACAATGTACGCCAAATGGTAATCAACTCACTTTGAGTGAGAATAATACTCCTTGTCTCTGATAACGAAACGAAACTTCCTGGAGAAAAACGCTGATGACCCTTACCACATTTAAGACGAGTGTTGAAAATAATAAATATAAAGTGTGAGAAATTTGCTTTAAAAATGTATTTATTAAAAAGAATACGTTTATAATTTTCCCACACGGAAGACATTTATAAAAATTATAATTCTGATGTGCATAATACAAATTTAATCTAATAAAATGAATTATAATTTTTAGTTTTATGAGGATTTAATCTTTATATCTCTTTCTATTTAACTTTATTTAAAAAAATGAAAAATATATATAGAAAGGGCTTTAAATTCAAATTTAAATGGATATCAGTAATGTTTATTTCTTACTATATGTATGTATGCTTTTATGTATATATATTCCACAAGCTGATGCTTGAAATGAACTAATGTATTTTTTACGTTAAATCTGTTCAAATAAGTTTTTTTTTTTTTTTTTTTTTTTTTGCAAAATAATAAGTTTTTGGCTGGATAAAATAAATGATAGAAATCATATTAATAATTTTAAAAACAGCTGCTGGTTAATTCTCAGAAGAAAAAAAACATATTTTCAATAAGAAAATGTTAATAATTACTGAAATTCCTTCAAATCTGAAATATATTACTTCAATTTCTAGCTTATTTACTGTCAGATTTAACTATACATAATCCAATGTACCAGAAATGACATTTAAATAAAAAGAAATTTTAAAAAAATGAATATAATTTCTAAATAATTCTTTTTCAATATTTTACAATATGCATCATATGATCACTTACATTTAACAAACAAACAAATAAATAAATAAACTAACTGCAAACATTTCTGTCTCTGACATTCAGCATAGTCAAAACTGTTCCGCATTTCTGAAAACTTATCCGCAATTTTTGTTCATTTGTATCTAACTAAAAATTTTTTAAAACGTTTGAGAGATTCAATTAAATAACTTGGTAGGAACGTTACTTTTTTCAAAATATAAATTATGATTACTCCTATATAACCATGAAATGAAGAAAAATAGTTGTAAAATATATTGTTTCATAAATGCTAATACACATTAAAAAGCATTCTTTAAAAGTTTTTATGAAAGTAGTAACCAACTTAATTTTATAATTCAGATTTATGGTTGCTAATTTACTTAGCTTGTTCTTGATCTCTTACTCACAAGAGCATATGTAACTTCAAATTCTATTGGACATGTTACATTTACTACTGTTCTAAAAACCTTATACTATTCCGCTTTTTATGCAATGCATCTCTTTTAATTTTCAGTAATCTCAACAAAAATGGGAACTTGAAAAACGTAAGTGTTTAAATTTCATCTAATACAAAAACTTTCTTATTCAGCATTGTTTATGCGCATTACTGATAACATCCTTATCTAATATTAATTAATATCACTAATATTGATCCTTATACATACAAT
Source organism: Argiope aurantia (assembly GCA_026543865.1). Classification (NCBI taxonomy): domain Eukaryota; kingdom Metazoa; phylum Arthropoda; class Arachnida; order Araneae; family Araneidae; genus Argiope; species Argiope aurantia. The sequence goes on from JAPMOR010078621.1 coordinate 746,195, forward strand.
AATTTATTACATTAAGGAGTAACATGATTTAAAAATGAATTCACTTTCTAAAAATTGCAACGCTATAACTTCCGAAAAATTACAGCACAAAATTGATTTTTACATTAAGATAAAACTGAATTTTTTTTCTTTTTAATAATATCAATGCTTTAATCTACAAATTAAGTTTCGATGTTTAACAAGCTTTTAAAGAAATATTTTAACTATATTTTGCAACAATGTATTTCGCACAAAAAAAATTAATCTGCAAAGCATGTCAATGGGAAAAAATTAGCTTTTATCAACCTGTTGCCATCACATTGACAGAAGTTCAAATTAAAAAAATAAATCTACTATTATTGTAAATTAAATATATAAAAGTTATAAATTTCAGCAAGTGTTTTTGTGAAGCGAAAAAATTTGAAATATATTTTCTAAAATGTAAATGGAGGAAAAGATTTATATGACCTTTTACAATATCTATAGTATTAATTAAATCAAACAATTAAATTTAAGGCAAACATGGTTTAATATATCTATTGGATAATCACTGTAATCAATGCCCATCAGTTAATTTTAATCAGGGACACGCATCTACTAACAAAATGGTCTAAATGAACTAAACAATTACATTTTATGTTACTTGAGTCAATAAATGCTCAGATGAATTAAGAATTTTAAACACTTAGCACTTCCATCTCTCCTCTCAGGAACCATTCAAGGCAGTGCATCATTTTGGCGTTTTATTTAATTATTTTATGAAATTTTGACTGGTAAAAATATGTAGATTAATTCTCTGGGAAAATTCATAAATAATAATTTTTCGGAGCAATGAACAAGTTTTCTTATTCGGCAGATATTTATGCATCAAATTACTTTTCGGAGTGCTAAGAGTTAAATAAAAATCTTTGAACTTCAATCAACTAAATCATTCATTAAAACTAAATAATTTATGAAATTTGAATATCACTCTTCTATAAAAATTGTCGATTTTAGAACACTTCATAGTTCGCTTCAAAGAAGATACACCAATCTTTTACCAGGATTTCTCAACAGTGATTGACTTATAATTATGAAAATATTGTTTGTTCTAATATTGATATGTAAAAACTGACAGATTTGATCGCAGGAGATAGAAAGTTTATTTATTGATCTTGACTTAAGAGTTGAAGTGTCAAGAGTATTTCGCAGAATATGACTCCTTAGGACAAAAAGACTGTGTAAAATTTAAACTTTATAATTTTTTATAAGAACATTTATTGACTGAAGTCAAATAAAATATTTTCATTTGCATCATTTAAATGTTTTGAAAGTAAAAAAAGAAACTGAATTTTACGATAAATTAGAGAAATTTTTGTTGAGTAATTCTTTAAGATATTGTATAAATTACAAAAATTATTCTGCGTTGCATATACAACTTCAATGCTGAGCGACTCTAAATTTAATTTTCATATTCAAAAAAAGATGTGCTTGGTTTTAGTAAAATTGTTTTTATATTAATTGCAGTTTAACATTTCCACTCTAATTTAATGTGCAAATTTTATGAACTCTGACAGAAATTAGTAAGTAATACAATGAATAGTACTGTTTAAGGCCTACATAATAGTATGACTGAATTATATAACTATCAAAATCTGAAACTTTGATAGCTAAATATTTTGCAGAAAAAGCTATTAAGAGATCAAGTTACATAAAATAAATTTGAAAATTTTAGAGATCTTTTATACTGGCGAACTGCTGGTCACCAAAAGCGGCTAGTTTCTTAATAAAGATATTGCTAAGTGAGCTATTGTAATATATATACATACACATACATTTTTTTCCTTTTATGAGTATAGATAATAGCGATTTTAAAGAAATATGAGATTGTTTAAATATTAGTAAATAAAACAGCTGTAAATTCCCTTATATCTTACTTCTTTTTAAATGCATTTAATTCCGCTATTTACTTTTCTGATAAAAACAGTCTTACTTTTCTATTAATAATAGAATTAATTATCATGTACAAGACCAGATAAATTTTTTAAAAAAATTATCACCATTCCATTATCACCAATTAGCCCGACCGGAAATGCAGCTATTCAAAACTAAAAACAGTTATCCCTCTAGATGCGCACCAAGTTTTCTAGCCATCGGTCCGAATCCCAGTAAACCTACAATGCAACAGGGGTAGGAAATAATTTATTGAGCGCAAATGCCCCATTCCCACAGATTTAATGTGCAACAGATCCCCTTACATGACGGTTCTTCGGTGGAAGCGGGTCTCGAACCTGAAATCCTAACTACTTGTGCCTAATCTTATGTATTACCTTTGATGCCATTTAAAAGAAATACTCGTAAAATTTTAAGTAATTAAAAAAATTTGAAAAGTTAGTTTAAAATATTTTCGGGCAGTGGCGTAGCAAGCTTAAATAACCTTTTACATCTACCAATACATTTGATATTAAATATTTAAGCCATTGCATTAATATTATATCTTTCGAGAAGGCCAGATGCATCTCTTTTATGCTATTCCAGTAATCACCGTCAAATTTATTTTCATTTACCAAACAAGATAACACATCGTCATAAGTATATTCACCCTATTATTCGGTAAAATAAGAAGTGTGATAGAAACTGGATCATTTAAAAAATGCATATTTTAAAGATTGAAATACTTACATTATATGTTTAACAGAATTTTATTTTTCCTATTAAAATATAAAATTATTTGTTTGAAATTGAGTAAATATCGGGAGACATATTGATTAATCAATGAGTGTTTCAATATGAAAGAAGAGCTTTAAATAATTTACTGATCCTATTTTAAAAATTCGAAATTTTATTAAGATAAAATTGAATTCATTTAAAATTGAAGAAGTTTTAATTCGAAAATCAATCATTTGAATTTGATGACATATCTAAATAAACAAAAAAAAAGCGGATCAAATTATTTTCTTCGCAAATAACAATTTATTGAAAAATGATTTCACGGATAATCAGCGAACTCTTGGCTAAGTAAATACAAAACTCTTTTAGAATGTTTGTATAGCACCGAATTTAATTTAGTATTTGAAAAAAATTATTTGGTGCATTTGAAAGAATAATAACTACCGCTCATTCAACACAACTTGAAAACATTTCTTATGAAAACAGTTAAAAGAGGTAAATTTAAAAAAAGGAAAAGGAAATAAAAAAAAATAATCCTGCGGGTTGTTTATTAATCATGTTTGTATAGCAACTTCTCAAGTTATGTAAAATCTTGGAAGAATCAATAGTAAAGTATTTAGAATTATTCCTCGAATCCCATCTGAATAACCCGGAGATTTAGCTCCGCAGGGTTCTTTTGAAAAATTAATTAACGCGTAAGAACAATTTCGAGTGACACGTGTAAACCACCACTTCCAAAGAACAGAAAATAAATTAAACACTCTAAGAGAAAATAAGCAACATGTATCGAAGTGCTACAAGATAATAAAGAACATTTTTATCTCGCGTTTAAAGCTTGAAAAAATATAAAAAAGAAGAAAAGGCTGAAATGTTTAATGAAGACAGACGGAGCTTTTGTTGTTTTTATTAACATCCGTAGCGACATCTATCGACTAACTTCAGGGTCTTTATTTTTTTCCCTCTACTGCTTTATTGTTAACAAAACTTCAAGTTCGCGTAATTCTTCTTACAAATTTTTAAATAAATAAATTTTATGTGTCTTATCAGTATGTATACTAATATAATTTTAGAAAGATATTTCATGAGAAAAAAGGCATTAGATAAAAATACAATTAATTACCTAAAAAGTGATATATATATATTTTTCTATTTATATATTTTTAGGTACATTTATAATTTTTTGCCGTTTATTATTTATTAGAGGAAAATTAGCAAAAAGGTAAAAATAAGTTTCTTTAAAAAAATAAATTCACAAAAATGTGGTTTTCACTGAGGGATAGCATAAACATTATTTTTCTAAATGTCTACTAATATTTGAAATATGAAGATTCGTCACTCTCAAGTTCGATTAAATACTTTTCCTTCATGTAATTCATTTACGTTAAAATAAAAATAAGATTGTAAATCTTTCGGGAGCAACTCTTGATAAAAATAATTCAAATAAAAATAAAACTTTTCATACTTTTTCATATCAGCAGTTTACTTTAAGAAAAAACGTTAAAAAAATCAGAACATTTTATTCAAATTTAAATTATCTCGCCAAACTAATGCAGCGATCGTCTGATGTTATGATAAAAGAGAGAATAAAATATAAAATTCGAAATGAATCTTAGTAAGGATATTAAGTTAATTTTAATCGTTTGTTTATTAAGCTCACTTAAACCTTCCTCATTATAAAAAAAAAAAAAAAAAAAACTTCTTTGTTTGAAGGGATGATTGAGGGTGGGGGTGGCTGTGAGTAAGGATGTAATCCAAAATTAAAAATAATATCAAGGTTAGGAGAGGGGAAAAAAGGATGGATCAATTGAATTTATTCAGTTAATAACATATTAAACTTGGTGATATATTTTTTTATTAAGGAGTTCCACAATAACTGAAATGTTTTGACTAGGGACCGATTTCGTTATATTTTTATTTCATTTTTGTGAATAGGAATGATAAAAGATCTGAGATATGTGATTCCAATATTTCATTCGCATAAAAGAACTTTGAAAAGAAACTTTATTTATATTTGAATAATGCTATTTTGAAATAGCTATGTTACCAGACATATAAATTGTGATAAATTGCTGTCGTTTTTTTACCAAACTAGACAAGAATTAATTTTCTATTAGTTTTTTGATAAATTCACGCTTTGAATTTATACTTCATTCAGAAATAAAACAGTCATTTTTTTTAATCCGTAATCATATGAATATTGTATAACTTAAGTCAATATTTTTCTTCAATATATAGTGTTTGCGTAATATTAATGGAATTCTTATTTTAGAATAGATTGAAATCGTCTTTGATGGGTGATTTCCTTCTGAAATAAAAATCATTTGACTCTGAAATATCATTTATTACTTAAAATTATTCAAATTGTCACAATTCATATAAATCCACTATGATGGATTACTTCTATTTTTAAAAAAATCTAATCAAGGACATATAATATTCTTTTAGTTTTTGATAAATTGTGGATGATATTTACGGTCCATTGAGAAATAAAGTATTCATGGTTATGAATCATTTTCGTATGGGTATTATACAGGGAAAGTCAATATTTTCTTTAAAGAATAATATTAATATAATATTGATAAACGAATTCTTATTTGAAAAATCGAAAAAAAAATCATATTCAATGCTTGATGCTTAGATACTGGCATTAAAAAAAGCTGAAAAAGAAAGAATGGAAAAACTAATATTTTCCCTTTTCGATTTGTAATTTGCTTGAAGTGTACTGTGCAAATATTAGATTGGGAATGCACAATAGTTTTATTTCGGTACCCTACCTATGGAGCCCGGATAACTAGCTTATTAAGAACCGTTGGGCGATCTTTTCAAATTTATTTTAAAGGCAGCTTTCCAAAATTGGTGAAGAAATCCAGTAGTTCTAAAATAGTAGTTGCGAAAGATATTACATAAACAAAGTGAATGTATGATCAGATGAAAAAGACCCAGTAATGGAACTAGCATGTTACTATGAGGTATATTCGGAAAGTAAGTACTGTTTTATTGTAACGTTGCGCGCATACGCATTAGTCTTCCTTGTTCACTGGCTCTCAACTGACGCCCTTTCAGTTGCTTTACGCTGCATTTTAATTTGCTGTACACATTTAAAATTTTTAAGACAATTACTGATCCCACCGACTGCGAGATTCGTGCCGCAATTCGATTTTTGAAGGCAAGGAATGTGAAACAAGCTGAAATCTATCGTCAAGTTAAAGATGTTTACGGTGAAGCCATGATATGGAATGGTAAGGAAGTGGGTTAGAATGATTAATGAAGGTCGAACAAATGTCCACGATGAGGCTCGGAGTGGTCGGCCTTCTGTTGTCAACGGTGATATGATAAGGAAAGCTGAGGAAAAAAATCAAAGCCAATAGACGTTTCCAAATGACAACGCTTTCAGACGCGTTTCACCAAATTTCACGTACTGTTTTGTAAGAAATTATTACAGACCGCTTAGGTTATTACAAGGTTGTTCCCAATGGGTTGGCGGGAAGTTCTTAGGAAGAAGGTATAGAAAAGCTGATAACCCGCTACTACAAGTGTTTGATTATTTGCGGAAACTATTAAGAAAATAGTTTAAGTTATGCTCTTTCATGTAAAGATAAAATTAGCTTAAAAGAAAAAAATACAATTTCTTTTTTCAAAATGGTACTTACTTTCCTAATAATCCTCATATATTTGTGACATAAATTAGCTGTGCTGAAAAATATGTCTAGCTAGCAACTGAAATTTAAAAAAAAATCATTCATTGGTAGTCTAAGAGTTTTAATTTCAAAATCAATTCTAAAGCTTGTTGCACTTCAAAGATATTAAACAATAGCTATTATATAATATAAATTCATGTAGTTTTGCCAATAGAAAATATATGAATGTTGGAAATATTTTTGAAGTTGTTTCTAAATTAAAAATTATTTGAATTAAAAAGATTATTTTATTAATTGAGAAAAAAAAATTTCGCTTAAATTATAGGTTTGTCGAACCATTTGTTGAGCTTCAGAACGGTTTTTTTTTTTTTTTTTTTTTGTAGAAAGTAGAATAACAATTTAGACAAATAGATAGCAACTATGAATGCTTAAATAAAAATGTAAATTTAAAAATTTCACAAATTATAAGTCTTTTTTTTATTTTTTAAAAATTTATTTATTTATTAATCTATTTTTTGATGATCATAAATTCTTTGTGCCCCCATATAAATGTAATGCAAAATTAATCAAAGTAAATGATTACAATGAATTCATTAATTATACTGAATTTCAACAGCTTGTTGCAGAAGTTCCACAGGTTTCTCCAGAAGTTATTAAAAAGTAGATTTCAATAAATATTAAATTACCCTCTCTATATATAAAATTACGTATCTATATTATGTGAAAGGAATGAGAATAATATTTAATATCCAATCGTGAATGTAAATAATAAACAGTAATAATGTAACGTATCCAGATGTCCAATATCAGATAATACCAAATTTTTTGACTATTAGTCCTGATTTGATTTCTTCCTTGCGTATCTCACCAATATCCAGAATTAATAACAATTTAAAAAATCTGGTCACATTTATAAATTCAAAAATTAATCAATGGACACATTTACCTAGTATTAACAGAATTGTCAAACTTTGCAAAGGCAACCTAAAATGCGGTATCATTCTTGAAATTTTTGTAAACATTTACTTGTTAAACTTCATATTGCACTTTTATGTCGCACAAAGAATTGATTTAAGCTTATGAAATAAAATTTACATCTTGTGATGTTACTAAATTTACATTTTTATTTAGGCATTTTATTGAATCATTTTATTTGATTCAAAAAATAGATTTATTCCATAATTTTTACTTGGAAAAATATTCATTGCAAATGCGTAAATATGATTACTTCTCGTAATTCCTTTCAATGACCTTGCCTCCTTTCCACGATTATTTATTGTGCCGATTTGAGTCCACTGAACTTAGGTTCCAACGGGGAGGTTTGGAACGATTCCAAAATTCGGCAGCATTCCTTGCATTATTCGGCCCAAATGGTTGGGTAGGTTATTTTACGAAAAGAATCATTTATTGCTCTTGCTATGCTGTGATTCAGTGCACACGAGATGAAATGTGGAAGAAACATTCCGATTATTACTTTCTCGCATACGAAGTATGGAGATATTATCGCAATTCTCAAAATATTCGAGCTCGGGATTTTAAGGAATCTTGACCTTTTGGACCCCACCGAATACGAAAAATACAGTTTTGGCATTATGTTCGTGTGTCTGTGGCAAAGATAACTTAAAAATGATAAAATTTGCTCCAAATTTGGTCTTTGTACCAAATTTGTAGATATCTACCGAATTTTGAACTAAATCTATTTAGAGAAAATTTGCCTGTTCGAATGTAAGTTAAGACTAATTATAAAACAGCGAAAACTTTAGATAAAATTTGGTACACAGACTTAACATCTATAGGGTAGGAACATGTCAGAATTTGAGCCAAATCCAATAAGAGATTGACCGTCTATCGGTCTGTACTTTCAGAAGCATATAAACTCGGTAACTCAAAAATACCAATGATTTAAATATATCAAATGTGGCGTGTGATTTTGAGACTGCAGCAGTTGTAGCTTTGTAAAAATTCGTGTTTTATTGGTTGAGAAAAATGCATTTAAAATATAAATTCGATTATCGGATACTGTTAATCGAATATCTGGGATTAAACACGAAAAAAAATGATCACACGATAAATTCAATAAAAATGGTAAATTCACGCCAAATGTTAATATTTTGTAACCATTATACTCCAAGTCTGTGCAAACCTTCTCTGAGATATCACCTTAATTAGAGAATATGTGGGGAAGTTTTGGAAAGATAACACTTTGCAAAACTTTCTTCCTTTTTATTTTAAGAACTCTTGCATAAGATCCATTGAAAGATATCTTTCTTAAATCTATACCACTGTCCTAGAAAAACAGATTGCAAGCAAGCAAGACAACATATGGCAATGAAGTAAATGCCTATTATAAATCATATATATCTATCAAAAATCATATAAATCATATCAGATATCTGTAAACTAAAGGCTACGTCGTCATATCAGATACGAAATTGCCGCGCCGCTCATCATCCGGGTATGCTTCTAAAACAGCTATTCTCTTCTTTCTCTTCGGAACGCTCTTGCGCGCACTGCCTCGGTGAAACTCGTAGTAAAAATCAAATATTTAATTTCTTTAGTTAAAATGTAAATAAATTTATTTTTCTAAAACTTTGCAATAATTGGAGTCACAACAAATACACGCAACCCTAATTTCGTCCTGGTGACCTGCAGACGTTAAAAGTTTTATCAGCTGTCATTTGATAAAGCATATTTCCCTTTTCAAAGAATTCCGACATGGACGAAGTATCTGCAGTGAAGATATCCTCATTTAAAAAAGAAAATTGCGAATTCTACTATTCTAAGAATCCTAGAAATATGGAGGATTGTGGTACAGTACCTACTCAATTTAATTGTTTCAATTTATAAGAAGTTGTTTAAATATACTACAAGCATAGCTTTATCTGCTTCATTTTACTAAATTCCAAACATATATATGCCGTGTTTGCACTGCAGCCGATATCGTTTATATGCAGTTTTGGGCTGCTGTCTCGTTACAAAATAAAGTTCTTTGCGTTTCTTTTCTTTTTTTATTAAGGACAAGAATGAAAATTTATCATTTTCTCCACTAATTTCCATAAATTGTTTTTTTTAACTTTCTCACTTTTTTTTATTGTTTCCACATTTCTGTTGCTAATCGTTTCAAAATTATCAAAACGAGATGAAATTATATAAAATGATGATAATAATATAAAATAATATTTTTATTAAAAGCAAGTGTTTCTGTCAAGATCTACACGTGATTATTTATCCGGTTAAGCCGCTCGTGATTTGTTATAAGTAAATTAAAAATATTTCTTTTGTCGCCTTTTTGTAGGTAACTACGTTTAAATGCCGAATTTCTGCGAAATTATGATTTTTTTAAAAAAATTTAATATTTTTGATGTTTGAACAGGTTTCTTTATAAGCTGTCAGAATTATTATTATTTCATTATTTTTTGGGAAGTTACGCTGATTTTTATGCTTGAAATTACATACGTTTTAATGCTTTAGTTACAATTTTAGATGCTATTTTTTTCAACTTCAAATCTTTGATGGAATTTTCTTTCGAAAATCTTCATAAAAAAATTAATGCACATTTTTTGTTCAAATTTGGTATATTTATTTCTCAATTTGTGAGAATAAGTAAACTCTTCATTTAGAAATATTTTATAGAAGTTGTAGTTCTTCACAATG
>JAPMOR010078621.1:763557-797334 GCA_026543865.1 Argiope aurantia
AGACACCCCTGTAAAATAAAAATAGTTGCCAAGAGATATAAGGAAAAGACAGATGAGACACCCTCACCTGACAGAAGGCATACAATTAAAATGACTGATTCAAACGCCGAGACAAAGATAAATTTTTTTTTTAATTGCATTTTTCCTTTAACTTTCAGAACAGTTGATCAAACTTCTTGAAAGATGATATAACTTATTAGCGACATTTTCTCACTTGTGATTAAAAAGTTGAAGATAAGCAGAGGTTGAAAAATCACTTTTTAGCCCTTTAATGAGCAATTATAGCTATCGAAAAATGTTCTATAAAAATTATTCATTATAATGAAGCGATAATTCAATAATTTGAATTAATCTAAATCGTTTGGGAATTATGGGAAATTATATATATATGCTTGTGCATGTATAAGATATTCATTAATCCAATTTAAATCTTAATTAATTTTCTAATTTTTATTTTAAATTAATTGATACTAATTTATTCCAAAATTTCCCCTTATTTTCTGATCCAAATCCCACTTTTTAAATTTAATTTTTGCCAACACGGGCTCTAAAACGTTTTTCCAAGTTTTCTTAAGGCAGAAACGAAGCTATAAGAATTTCTGGCGGCTACGCAGATACCTAAGATTCCCTTTCTAAAGTCGATAAGTATTAACAAAATCACTATGGATATCTCCTAATAAACCTTTAAAGGTGAAAATTCTGTCACTTTGCTTTTGCATCGTAATGTAAACATTAGGGTGTAACGAAAAAACGCACTTTTGAATTTTAATTTGGAATAGAGCGGAAAAGTTGCCTTTTGGTGTAGATAAAATAAATTATAAATATGAGCAGTATTAGAGTACGTTTTAAGGTGCCGAAAAGCGTTAAATTTTCATAAAATTGAAATTTTTGCAACATTTTAAAGTTTTTTTAAAGAAAAAATCAACTTTTGATTTTTAATTTGTAGACATGCAAAAGACGTGGAAAAGATGTCTTTTGGTATAGATAAATAAAAATTATAAAAAAATATTAGAATACATCTTGCGATGCCACAAGGACGTTAAATTTTCATAAAACACACTTTTTGCAACTTTTTAAAGATTTTTGCGAGCCTCAATTAGGAAATAAAAAACTTTAAATAGGCGTTATAATATGAATAGAAATATAAAAACAATTTCACTCTTGCATTGGTATGGCATCCAGCAAGCTTTGTCATAACTGAAGTAGATGTTATTGAAGGGAGGCGGAGTTATGTCTGCGTTTGGTGATGACAGCAGAGCTGGTGCCGAATTCAGTTCAGTTTGAGATTTGATGGGGTTTGCTTTTTCAGGGATAAAAGACATAACAATTGTTGAAGAAAGGAGAGATAGGAAGTCGTATTAAAAAGTTATTTCAGAAGTGCACGATTCGCTAATAGAGGAGCTAAAATCAAAGTTTTTAGGCTATGTAACACCTAAATCTGGCACCGGAAAAGACATAGCAGACAGTATACTGGAAGTTATTAAAGATAGAGAACACAACAAACAACCTTTGAACTTTACAGCTGTTGGGTGTGATGGAACCGTTGTAAATAGTGGGTATAATAATGGTGTGATTTCTTAGATGGAAAAGGAAATAGAAAAACCTTTACAATGGTTAATCTGTTTGTTCCATTGTAATGAGCTACCATTGCGACATCCTTTTGGTCAATTAGATGGTAAAACGAAAGGACCCAATCAGTTTAAAGGCGAAATAGGTTAGCGGCTAGAAAACTGTGCTAGTCTTCCTTTGATTGCTTTCTTGCCAATTGAAAATGACCTTCCTCTTCTGGAAGACAAAAATGATTTAAGTACCTAAAAGGCACCGTTTCCCCTCTATTACCAAACTGAAATCGACAAAATTAATTTAAAGACCTATTTTAAAATTTGTCAGTTAATTTTTTTTTTGAAATTTCAAGCTTTTTTCGGCACCTCCAGATCTTGCAATATTGCAACCAAATTTTCAATTATTCTTTATGAACCAAAAAGGCAACTTTTCCCCACTATAAACAAACTAAAATCGAAAAAAGAAATCTTAAACCGTTTTCGTTCCATCCTAATGAGCATACATCTTTTTATCATTGGTGTTTTCTTATACAAATTTTGTCTCTCTCAGGAATTAAATCGAAGTTAAAATTTCAAAGGTTTCTTCTTTCCGACAACTTCCCTACAAAATAACGTTATGTTATATATATATATATATATATATATATATATATATATTCATTTTATACTTGCTTTATAAAAGATCTTTGTTAGAATGTATAACCAGGAAACAACACACTACAAATAGATGGACAGAAAGCAGGAAAATGACTAAGAAAGCATATAGAGTTTCTTTCAAATGTTAGGAATATATTAAAGATGTCATTTTAAGAACTCGTCGTCTGCTTGTTTTCTCAGAAAACGTATTGAAAACTTCCAAAAGTCACTTCTCAAAATTTATCTGGAATACCGTTTCTTTTAGACGCTTGCAGACTCAGTAACACGAGGAACAAAGATGAAATGAATCCTACTTACATCGGGACACAAGAGAAAAGAATGAGAAGTTTTTACCTAAGTTCTTTTACTAAGCGATTCTTATAGGAATTTCTTTGACACGTGTCGATTCAGGAAAGAGAATCTTTGATATCTTTGGAAGTTATACTATGGTTACTTCAGAAGTTTTGTTTTTACCCTTCGCTTAAAGTGTGAGAATTACAGAATCAGCAATTTTTTAAAGCGTGGGTTAGAAATGATTAAATGTGAAATTTGGACCAGGAAATAAGAAAACAATTTAGAATAAAACAATTATATATATATAATTTAATTAAAATTCTGATTAATTTCCTAATTTTTATCTGAATTTAGCCCATATTAACTTAATTTTCAAATGGTTTCTTATTTCCTGATCCAATTCCACTTTTTATTTAATTACTTTTAACACGCGCTCTATAAAACTACTGAAATCAGCAGGTTCTCATGTTCCGAGTGAAGGGATAAAAATCCTTAATGCTTTCAACATTCATTTATAGATACCTACATTTCCGTATACTAAATCGACACGTGTAGGGATTGCAATACCGGAACAAAATTTCAATACCCGTATTCGGTATTTTTTAGATCTTAATACCGGTATTAGAAATTTTAGAAAAAGAAAGAAAACACAGGTGTTTCTTTGTTTTATTTGAAAGTTTTATAAGATAGTGTAAATATTACAAAAAATAATATGTAACTTATAAATTATAGCAGTATAAAAGAATCACAAAAAAAGTAAACGAACAACTTATTTATTTAAATCACAAAAAAAGTGTAAATATCACTATTCAATCTGTGGTACCATTACAAATTTTTGAAATGTGATCTTAAAAAACATAATGCATCAATTGCACCGTCATTAAGTCTGAAAAATAATATTGTGCAAAAATTATCAGCTGTCGAAAACGCTCTTTCGGCATCTACGCTGGTTGGTGGTACTGTTGGCAATGCGCGATATATTTTTTCCAAGTATTGTTCTCTAAATCCCTCATCTTCAAATAAATCGATTTCTCGTCGGACGGTTTTGGATATAGCTGATTTCTGTATTGTATTTTGGTTCGTTCAATATTTTTTATTTATCTCTAATTCTAATTTTTGTTCAAGAGACAATTCCTTTTCACTATCGACATTAGTGTCATCATAATCTTCGATAACTGAACCGAATTCTTCTGAATGTGGATATGTTTATGGCTAAAAATTTTTAAGAAAATTTACTATAAAAGTCAGATTTGAATTGATTATTTTCTTTTCTTCTTTTTCATTTTCATTCTTAAAATAATTATAATTATTTAAATACCATAAGACATTTTCAATTTAGTATGCCTTTCTTCTTTGCGATTTTTCAATGTAATATATAATTCTTCAGATAGTGATGTGTGCTGTTCTTTCATGACTGCAACATGAAATTGATTGTTGCATTAGCTGTTAATAAATTAAAACCTCTCCGACATAATGCCTCTATAGTCAGTTTTATTGGAAGTCGAGCTGATATAGTTCTGGATATTAAGTCGAATTCACTATCTGAAAAATTAATTTACATGTTTAAGTCGATTATTGCTTTTTGGATTGGATTTCTAAATTTCCAAAATCGTTCTATCATTAGGAGTAAACTGTTCCAACGTGTCTTAGAATCTATTATTAACATATATTCTGTTTTATTTTCAGTTAGTATATATTTTTGTAATATGGCATTTTTTTTGTAAGGGAATGTTTAAATATCTTAACAATTTTTCGAACTTTATAAATTATGGGAAGCAATTCTTGATGGGTTAGTATTTCAACCTCATTGGCAATATCTTCTTCAACAATTACATTGTCATTTTCTTCATTGTCAATATCACTCTCACTCTCTCACATGTCGGAATCCGAAGTTTCTATACCTATAGTATTTGGATTCTTCTGTTCTTTATTTTTTTGGTGTAACATATCTATTACTCCTAATTGAATTTCATGAGCATAGCACAATTGCTGATTTGCAACAATCAAATTTACAACTTTTTTCATAAATGTTGCTCCATTAGTCGTTATGGATACAATATCTTCTTTCAGGGATAATCCATGTTTAGCTAATTTAGATTTAAGCAATTAATTAAGCCATTAATTAGCTAATTAATTTCGCCCGTTACGGAGACATAAAAACAAAAACGTATACTATTTTGCTATGTTGGCGATCCCTGAACATATAGTGGAGTCAATTTAAAATTTTCTAGTTAATACCGAAAAACCGGTATTTAAATTTGTGAATACCGGTATTAAAAAATTGTACAAATGGCTCAAAATACCGGCATTCGGTATACCAGTATCGCAATCCCTAGACACGTGTCAAAGAAATCCCTATGAAAATATCATTATAAAATCACTGGGGGAAAAATTTCGGTCTCTTTTGATTTTCTGCTTTTGTATCCCGATGTATACTGACATATGTCCACCCAACTGTTTGAATAATCGTGAAGATTATAGTCGCAGGGACATGGAGAGGTGTTATGTATACTGACATATCTCATCGCTTCTTCCTTGTCATAATATGCTTCCCGTGATGAAATAAATCAGGGAGGCATATTATTTCCTGGTCCAAATCCCACAACTTAATCGTAGTCACCATTTTCGATTTGAGAATGATATCATTCTCAAATTTCTGTCTTTCATGGTTATATAAAAGCAGAGGTAGTTGGACCGTCAATGCAAAGAATATATGCAAAACTTTACACCGTGTGATGAGAACTATTCTAGTTAAGAATCAATTAAAAAATATTCGAAAAAAATCTACTAGTAATAGGTCAAGCGTAAATAGTTAATTAATGTAAAAACATCTTTGTTTTAAAAATACTTTTGAAATATATCTTTGCAAAAATTCTATAGATATTCATTAAAAAATCTCCTCAAGCTAGTGAATTTTAATTATTAAAAAAACACTCACAACAAAGAAAGACGCTTTTACCTCGTTACGTGTTCTAACAAAAACAAAATCACATTTTAATAAAACCTGGCATCTAAGTAGAATGTTATAATTCCTTTTAGCAGCATTCCTTGAAGAAAAGACATCTTACCTTAAATTCTTAGCAAGATCTTTCAACCATAAAATTTTATTTGAGTACTTTAGAAAAATGAAAATTTATAAACTTGAATTTAAAAAAGAAACTTCGTCAATTTGCTTTTACAGAGATTCTTTTGAATTTTCTTAATAAAAATTGAGTGTCTAAAATAGAATTTCAAGCTTTTAAAAAAATTTTACTTGCTTTAAGCAAATAATAATTTGCATTTTTCATAAATTCTCCGTTTATACAAATTCAAAGTACTTCTTTAAACATACTATTGACGGTTGAGGGATATCTTTAAAGAAACCCTGGATTTGAATTAAATATATAGTATTTAATGTAACAATTTTCTTTTAATGAACAAAACATATCCAAATTTTTAAAAATTCAAGAAAAATACATCATTCGGATTTTTTGTTTTTCAAAACATTAGTATCTTAACTTATTGCTATTTTCTAAATGCTATAATTAATTATTTATGACAAAGAGATTAAATGAACTTACATAAAACATATTCATTATCAGGAACCTAAATTAAGCATTTGATAATCAGCTTAATTAAATTTCAATTTTTGAAAATCAAAAATTTTGATATATTTGAATATCTAAACAAAGCGTTTACAATTAAAAAAAATTCCGAAATCTTAGTAAAAAGCAAAAGAATGTGAGCAGTATTCAAAAATCGATATCGAATTTAAGTTTAATACAATAGGAGCGAATTAAAACACACCATTTAAATTCCTTTCTTAAAAATGAATTCCAAATTCAAATTGCGCAAATAATATTAAAAATAACAATATGGATTAGTTTACTGTAGGAATTCATGACTGCTTCACTGTTCTTGCTATTATGACACTGTGTCATCTTCCCGTAAAAAATATGACAAAATAAGCCCAGTAAAAATATGAAATCTTCCCGTAAAAAATATGACAAAATAAATCCAATAAAAGTATGAAATCTTCCCGCAAAAAAATCAATAAATCTAAGAGTAAGATTTATTGATTTTATTTTTTGTAATAATTCATCAATTTTGACATATTTTAAAATGATTTCTTATTAGAAATGTGTGTATATTTTATTTTAATATAGTTTCAAACGAGCGTAAATAAAATTTTTACACTTAACAATTTTATGCTCTAAAAATTAAATAATTGCTTTAAAAATGTGTTACTTTTACGACAGTTACTTAACTATTGAATCATTATCTTTGAGATAACAGAATGAATTTAATAGCTTTGAAAATCTAGATTTAAAATTGTGAATTTATTGAATCTAAAATTGAGATGAATCTTCAAATATGTATACAAAAATGATAAAATCTTTTCTCATAAATAATTTATAATTTTTTTATAATTGTTTACTTTCTTGCTGTTGAAGTATAAAGTACAGAAAAAATATTATAATAATGTCAAAAATTAATCATTGAAATTGAGCCATATCTCCATCCAAAAGAGAAACCATTTTTGGGACATGTTCCTTGCAGTTTATCTATGAAGATGGCAACTCAAAATGCAGAATAATCTATGATTCTATGCGAAATCTGTAATGGTATATTTTTATTAAAACTTTTGTTCTGTATTTAATTTTGGAATAAATCTGTCAAAAAAAGAACGATATTTTAAAATGAGTTTGTGACCAAGATCATTCAAACGCGCGTAAACCTAAGTAAACAATATTTAGTATGAGGCTTCCACAACTTGAATATATGATTATGGTAGCGTTCTTTCCTTGAAATTGAAGAGCTTCAAAATACAAAATCTGTTATCTTTACTATGCAATGGAATTAAATATGAAACGTACCGCACTATGGAAGGATATAAACTAATTTTAGTTTTTATTTATAATTTTATTTGAGTTGTTTTATCTTCATTTTGATCATTTGTTCTTTTTCATCAATTTAAATAACTTTTATCTTAAAGGAATACCTAGTTCTAGTTTGCCAAAAGAATACCAAAATTGTGTTATTGGACTTCTCTATCCAAAAATATGATATTCACTCTTGCGATTGTGTTTTGGAGCCTGTGACATATAGAAAGTATGTAATCGGCAAAACATTCAATTGATATTTTTTTTACACGGCATGGCCAAAAAATTATAAAATATTAGCTATTTGAATTCTATTTAAATTATTATTTAATTTTTTTCTATAATTAGAACTTTAATTTAATGAATAAGATTCTAGAAATTATTTATGTATTAAAATTTAAAAACTATATGATTTAAAACTTTTGCATGCTTATTTTCTTATTTGAAAATGGTCTAGAAATAAATAAAAATTTGAAAAGGAGAGAAAAATTAACATATAGAGTATTTTTGATGTATTAAATTAGCAGATGTATGTTATTTTATTTATATATTTTTCATTACTTTAAAGTTTGCTTTTAACTCACATTTTAAAAAAATGAATAAAATTGATATTTCTAAATTTATTAATTTTATTACTTTTAATCAATGATTTTTTACATTAAAAATAATTCAATTTTCTTCAATCAGAAAATATGTGTTTTGAAAATTGATTACTGCTATAAATTTGTTTCGACATGTCGCAGGTAATTTTTGATTTTCATTTAGATAATAATACATATTACATTTAATATTTGGCATAACTACACTCTTGCAGATGTACGTGCACTTACCGAAAGTTGTTAGTCAACAGCAGGTGCCTCTAAAATGAGCGCGACTGGTTGCAGCCATCCTTCATCCTATAAAAAGAAATAAAATGAATATATAGATGCATAAAATGTAATCAGTATGTTTATTTACTTAACTTTGAAATAAATCGATAACCCCTTAGATATCCAATTGATTATATATTTCAAAATTCACTAAGGTCATTTCAATAAATTAAAAATATCAATGATTGAAATAATTTTATATATTTTTGATTCACTTAATATTTTAACGATTTATACGCAATTCAAGCTGAAAGCTGTTAATTGATCCAATTATAAATTTGAATGCTGAATTTACAATTTACGAAAAGAAACAAATTTCTAAGTATAATAGATTTGTGCAATAAATTTTTGTAACCGGGAAACGATTTGTGCTCATTTTGTGTATGCATAAGGTATTCAGTATCCAAGTACTGAAAAAAGGAAATGATTATGTTCAATTCAATATGAAAACAATGATTTATGACAAGGAACGATTTTGCAGAACTAAAGTATATTTATTTTTTGTGATGGTTCGAACTCAAAGATTACGGAGAAAACTATTATGTTGAATAAGAGTTATGATAGTAAAGGAGGATTAACGATTTATAAAATCCTAGACAAATTTGATATATTTCTCAAAGGGTCTTAGATGCTAGCGTGGCATTTCTAATAGGAATTTTTTTTTCTTTTCCCATTATAGATATGATCATGCTTATGGTTCATTTTATTGAAGACGAACTGCTAGGAATCCTCTTATATGAAAGAGTTTCGAGTTCTAGTTGTGGGAAAACATTCAAAACCATGTTTTTAACATCGACATAACGCATTATGGAACAAATCCCCCCCCCTCACAAACCATGGATAGGAATCGGATACGTATTTTTTATTGCGCAAGCGCAAATGGGAAAACAATACTAAATTAAAAAATAGCTTCTTTTGAAGTTTACTTCCCGTATGAAGAGAAACATAGCGTTTTTCACTACATCCCTTCTGAAGACAAAAACAAAAATTGTCAATGCATTTCGATATTGTATAAAAATAATATAAATTAATGAATATATTTATACCTTGAAAAATGTTGGTGGGGTTGTACCTATGTCGTGCTTCTATAGAACCCCCCCCCCCGACTGCTACAATTTTCGACAGTTATATTTTTATTATAGTAACTTGAGAGAAACCATGTCATTGATAGAGAAAACTGCATGAGAATCCAATTAACAGCATGCGAAACCAATTATGATACTTTGAGCACCAGAATAGACCTAAACACAAAATTTATTAAACTGAGATCGGCATCATAGTGAAAAAGAAAGCATGTAGCGGCATAAAGAGGGTAAGGGATTTCAGGGGCATAATACATGCTCGCTGTTCACCTCTATTGATTTTACTATTAATCGTAAATCCTTTTAATTATTGAAAACCAAAAATAGTATAGGTATTATAATTTCCGGTAGCTTCAATTTATGCTAAAGTGATGTGAATCACATGCGTTGTACTAATTAAATTCCAGATAGAAGGGAAAAACTAATTTAACTCAAAGACATAAAAATAATATTGTTACAGAATTACTCTTCCGTCGGGGTTCTTTTTGATTTGTTGGCCAATGCATAAATAAACAGTCTTTTAGGAGAAAACAACGACGGCACTAACACAAAGACGACGAATACACAGACGACAAGTATATACAGCCGAGACGAGCAGCACATTATAACAAACAGTAGCCCAAGAATCGCAATCGGCAGTTATAACAGCGGCAGTTATAACACAAAGCGGCCAGACAGATTTCAGCAGGAGACGGAATCTTCGTAGAATCACTCTAAGGTCTCTCCAAACGGCTTCAATTCTCCAATGTATCCTCGCTTTTGTTGTATCCAGCTGCCGACACACTACTACATAACTGGCTACTCCACGCAGGGCTCGATGCTGCTTTCACAATAAACACTAGGATTCGGCACACAACTCAATTCGGCAATCGCTTGAGCTCTCCTAATCACCGTAGACTCTTTACACAATTGATTTCGGCTTGAGACTGCCGACCTTTTATAGCTCTCGGGAGGCGGACCGAGAAGTTTCTAGACCAATCAGGAGTATCTCGATTTATATTGGATCAATTGCTAAATTTCTCGATGTTCCCAATAATATCTGTTTTGTCGCCAAAGTTGCCAAATTCATCACGAAGTCGCCAAATGGTCGCCAAGCTCTGAGATCACTGATGCGGCGCTCGATCAGTACCAACAGAGCTCACCGTTCAACGGTCTTTCTTACGATGAAACTATTCGTGATGGGAAGCAACATTACAGGTTTGTAACAATATGCAATTTTCGCTCCTAATCATCCTAACTCACATATGAACAACCTGGCATTCGTGTATATTATCATCTACGATAATCAGGCTTAAAAAGTGCTTCCCTATAAGCAAAATATCAGATTGCATAGAAAATATCTATCTGACTCCAGATCATTCGTCTCCACCACTGGTGGGAGAGTATTGCGACGTTAGGCTCCGTACCCGCGTAATATAACCACTAGACAAAAGTGATCGCCGCTGTCCAGAGGCTGTTAACTGGCTTATGAAGCTAGCGTCACAGAACTTCTCCACCAGTGAGTCGGTGGAGACGAACGATTTATTGCGCCAAGTATTGTGGCGCTAGCTTCATAAGCCAGTTAACACCCTCTGGACAGCGGCGATCACTTTCGATTACTAGTTATGTTACGCGGCTACGGAGCCTATCGTCGCTGGTTCGATCCTCGCTCATAGCAATCTGCCACACATTGTAATGTCGCTTAGTACATTTGATATAGCTATAAAGACGAAAATGTCTGTGATATGACGCAACTCCTAAGAAAATGTTACCCATTTACACATGTGCTCGATTTGGTATACTATGTGCTAAATATATGACTAACGCCAGGATGAAATTTCGAATAATTTGCTTCGACGAAACAAAACATGCGTAACTTTCTTAGTGCTATCAAATTGAAGTCCCATTCATTAAAGCATGGTAACAATTTTTCTAGCCAATTATGCCCGGAATTTTGAGAATCACTTTCTTTTTAAAAGATTTCGTTTTCATTTCCCAAAATATACGTAAACGTATTTTAGCAGTGCATGACCAAAAAGATGGCATTTACGGAATTTTAATTTTAATTTATTTTATACCGGGAAGCATAATTTGTACAAAGAAAAAATGATATGAACGAGCCAGTCTAAAACTTCAGTGATATTACTATGAGATTTTTATAGGGATTTCTTTGACACGTGTAGACTTAGGAAAGGAAAATTTAGGTATTTTTTAAAAAATGTTATAAGCATTATAGACATTTATCCCTTCTCTCGGAGCGTGAGAAAATGCTTACATCATTAGTTTACTAGAGCGTGTGTTAAAAACGATAAAATAAAAAGTGGGAATTGGATGAGGAAATAAGAAAACATTTTGGAATAGAGTTAACACGGACTAAATTAAGATGAAAATTAGGAAATTAGATTAAGGGATGCCATTACATATATATATATGTCTGCCTTATTCAACTACTATTCCTCCTATTCTTATCAAATTATACACAGCTGAATTTAAAGCTGTCTGTGATAAAAATACACACGAATAATTGAAGTCTTAATAGTTATTTAAATAATCGCCGAAGTTAAGGGATGCCAGTAGTTCTCAGAATTATTTACATAATAGCTGAATTTACATAATAAATGGGAAAAATAAAACTTGAATTCCACAGAATCTTTGAAAAGAATGCCAGCAGATCTCAAATTCATGTTACAAACTCTGTACACTCAACACTTTAATGAGATTCGTTTGATGCTTTACATTATCCAAATAGAAACTCTTTTCAGCGACGACTATTCGCAAAGAAAACACTAACAAAGACAACACCAAAAAATGATAGAGGAAATAAAAGCATAAATACATATGCTAGTTGGAGAAGGGCCAGAAACAAAACAATATTGTGATTCGATCTTGATACGAGTACTCCAGCAGTTTTTTAGATCATGTTATTTTACAAAAGGATTCGAAAAGAAAACAGTGGAAAAACAAGCACATTTTTGTTTAAAAATATTATTCCAAAATAAATTCGTTTATGTGCAACATTTTCCTAAAAATATACGCCAAGGAAGAAATTTCGATATCAAAGAGAAAAATAAAAACCGGCAAGAATGAATAAATAAAATAAACTTGAAGCGTTGATATTCAACGTTGCCATCGTGGAATAACAAAAGCTTCGACCGACGATCGCTCTTTTTCTAACGATTTCGCTAAACGGCGAGTAGAATGTATAAATCTTATTTATATATCCGCGCAGAGTAACAGTAAAACTGTGTGGTTTTATATTTGGTATGGAAAGAGGAGGCCGAATTTTGGAACTATAAATACAGTGAAATCCGATTATTGAGAATACTCTGGAAATGGCCGAATTCAGAATGCTATAAAAAAGACGACGAAAGTATCTCCAGCATTTTCACCAATGCGATTTTAAATCAATAAGATTCATCTTGAAAAGGTATAAACAATTGTATTGCTTCCTTAAATCTCAAAATGTATTCTAAGAGGATGATATTTTATTACTTAAATTATTCTTTAACACATTAGAATTTCGAATGCTTTTAGGGATGGCTTACTTTCAAATATTGCAGTTAATACTTGGGAGTGAAGATTTTATGGAACAATCTCATTTATTTTATCGGCGAAGGTCCCGCGTGGGTGTTCCTAACATTGTTTAGATTTTATGAATTATAAAAATTTTGCTTCTACTACTATATCTGGCTTTAAATAATTTTTGGAATTCTGTAAGGGAACGTTATTATGAAGATTAAATATAGGCTCACTACCAATGCTTAAGACTTAAAGAGTATTACCATTATAAAAATATTTTTATTTATTTCTGTTCGCTAGAAATTCAGTTAAATAACTTCAAGAAAATATTAAAAATAATATTAAAGCTCAATAATTTATATTCGTGATACAAACTTAAATAAAAACACAATTTTATTATTAAATTCATAATTTGTATTTAAGTTAATATGCAATTGGATGCAATCAACTTCAAAATCTGATCATCTGATCTAGTTGGCATTATAGTTATATTTAATTATTATATTATCTATAAAGAAGTTAAGACTAAAAAAAAACGTAATAAAAGTAAAGACTTAGATAAATAAAAATAAAAAATATATATTGTTACTAAAATTATAGTTCTGTGCCAAATTTTAATTTCAGTTCGTTAAGTAAAGCGGAAAATGCTTACGCGATCTTCTTCGATAAATAGCTCATCAGCGAAATCTTGGGAAAAAAAACCCTCTGAGCAGTTGTAAATTTTTCTGCTTTTTCCAAAATTCCTAATTTTTATGCGTAGAAAGAGATGAAAAAATAATAATTTCCTTAACAAATATGAAAGAAAGTTTTAGGATGACCACTTCAACTGATTTGAAAGGTTGTTTTAAATTTCCGTTATAGATGCATTGTTTTGTTGTTTGGTAGCTGTATGCATACTTTTAGCTGAAACCTGGAATGGACAAAAGCTTCCAAGTCAAATTAAAAAAAAACAAATTTGTAAAGTCGTATATATTAATAGAATTAAAGCTTCGATGAACATTTTGAATCAGAAACATCATTTAATGAAGCTGAATTAACCATAGAGATACAATATACTCCCAAGTATCCGGTTCGCGACTATCCGGCTTCCTTACTATCCGACCATGTTTTCTTTTATCGTAATTAAATGAGGAAGACAAGGCATCTATTAAGCTATCTATTAAGTAACCTTTTGACTCTTATTTTAGTGCTACTTTTTGTTGTATGAATTCTCATTTGTCAGAAAAAAATAAAATCAGTTCGAACCCATTTTCTTAAGAATTAGGCCTACGATTTAATTAGGTCTACGAAAGAATTTGGCCTACGTTAATATTTGTTTATGCTTCCTGCATTTAATTTGGATATTACAGAATTTATGTTAAAATGTGAATAGTTTATATCCTTTAACTTTCTCTCTAATAAATTCTTAAAACGTGCAATGCAGTATATAAACATATATAAACTACCAGTACAGAGCCTTCTTTTTTAACTCGACGAATTACCGGCATTCTAGTTGTTTGATATGATTCGCCAGGCCGCAGCCGCGTTCACAGTGAGATAAATGAAAGTCTTAATCCTCGATAAGAAGTGAGAAAATACGTATTATAATAGTGAGTTTTGATTTAAAAACTTGTATATTCTGGTATTGGTGGGCAAAGAAATGAATTCACATAAATTTGGCTTATCCGGCCTTTTTGTTATTCGGCCAGTATTTCCGCCACGTTTGGCCGGATACTTGGGAGTGTATTAACACGCGTTCTTAAGAATTCTACTATTTTTTCTTCAGAATTTTTTATTGATCTGGACTTTCAAACGGCTTATTTTATCTTATCTAATTCGATAACATACAGTGCCCGAAAAAATTATAAGGACACGCGAAAAATCGTCAAATCTAGAAGCCTTGTTTACAGAATCGTATGCAAATTTTTGCAGCAAAAATAGAAGTAAAACTAAAATATTTTATGCGTAAAGTAATTAAAATTTTCAATTTTAAATCTGCTAAAATTTAAATTTTGATTTTTAAACCTAAATGAAAACGGAAAAAAGTATAAGGACATTGCTTTCCTCCAGTAATTATTTAAAAATTTGCATATTTGAAAGCATAAAATGACAATTCCGAGTTAAAAGATTCATTTGCGAAAAGAATTTCTCACTCGGCGACTTTCAGTGAGAATTTTTAAACGATGCCAAAAGGAACTGAACTTTCTGACTCTGAAAAAGGAAAAATTGTTGCTTTTCGAGAATGCGTATTAAGTGGATGGGAAATTTCAAAAAGAATCAAGAGATCTAAAACGGGGGTTTATAATTTTCTAATAAATCCTGGGATGTATGGTATGAAAGAGTGAACTGGGAGACCAGAAATTCTCACTCGTCGACAAAAAAGAATGATCGTAAGGAGAGCTTGCGAGAAAAGAGTAACCGCAAATGAAGTTAGACAAAATTTCAGTTCACCATGCTCAACAAGGACTGTTCAAAATGTTTTGAGTAAACATCCTCAAGTTTCTTATGGGAAATTAGTGTCATGCCCCCCCTCTTACAAATCATCATAAGAAAAGAAGAGTTTACTTTGCCAAAAAATACATTTCTTTTGGTCAAAAGTGGGCTGATGCAATTTTTTCGGACGAAAAAAAGTTCAAGATTGATGGACCTGATGGTTTTCGTTATTTTTGGTATGATCTGCGAGAGACCAAGGAAGTGTTTTCCAGGCATCAATATGGTGGTGGCTCGGTTATGGTATGGGGCGCTTTTGCGGCAAATGGAACCACTCCAATTGTATTTATCAACCGTAAAATGAATTCGGACAGGTATGTTGATATGTTAGGAGAAAGTTTGTTACCTGAAGCGCCACTAATTACTTCAGGGGACTATATTTTTCGGCAGGATAATGCTTCGATACACGTTTCGACGAGTGCAAAACTCTGGTTTGAAGCTAATTCTGTAAATTTATTTGATTGGCCGGCGAGAAGTCCCGATTTTAATCCAATCGAAAACTTATGGGGACTTCTAGCCCGAGAAGTTTATAAAAACGGCACACAGTATCAATGTACACAAGATCTTGTCGTCGCTATCAAAGACGCTTGGGAAAAAATATCTGTGGACATTTTAAAAGATCTTTCAGGATGTATGACCTCTCGGCTTATTCAAGTGATTGACAAAAAAGGTAGTTTTCTTGATTATTGAAACTTTTTTTAAGTATTTTACAACATGTCCTTATAATTTTTTCCATATTTCCTTTAATGTCAAATTTTGTAAAATCAATATTTTGAAGCTAAATTATGTTTTTTATGTGGTATAAGTGTTATCACAAAATTATGCAGCAGAAGTAAGAAATATAAAAGGTTCATTTAGGCGAAATGGAAATAAAGCATTTTTTCATGCAATTACATGTTGTCCTTATACTTTTTTCGCGTACTGTATATTGTAGGAATTTCTGTTACAGATGGATTGCTTTGTTGTTTGATAACTGTAAGCATAATTTTAGCTGAAAACTGGGATTTACAAGGACTTCCAAATTAAATTAAATCATAATTTACTAATAAAAATGACAAAATTGCAACTTCTTAGTCGAATGTATTAATACAATTAAATCATAACTGAATATTTTGAACCAGACATTTCATTTAAAGAAATTAAATGAACTTTCGAGATATATAAATTATATATAAATAATATTTAGCATTATATAAATTTGAAATGCTTAAATTTTAAGGAAAAGCAATTCAGATCGATAAGTTTGATTTCATCAGAAAAAAAAAGAAACGATCACATCACGCCAAAGGTACAACATAATTAACATTAGAAGCATAAATTATCGTTCATTTAAAGCGTTTACAAAATGCAAATCCAACAGGATAATGTTGCCGAGACGACAACAAGTGCCCCGATCTGTGACAGAGGTGAAGAAAAATAAGCAAGCAGCAACGAACAAAATTTAATTTATTCCGAAAGGAAGCAGGGCGGATAACGACTCTCTTTTGAAACAAATTCGCATACATAAATCCCCACAAATTAATTTCTTCCTGGTGTGTTCCGTCCTAGTGTAGTTGATTTGCGAGTAAGTACCAAGAGTCCTAAAATCCACCGTCGTGAATTAGAGTGTCGTAATTTGGAGGTGCATAAATATTTATCACAGAAAAAGCCTTTTTTTTTCTATCGCCAAAACATAATCCACTTTATAACGAATCTAGTTGCTGCTGGAAGCTTAATTCAATGAGTCGATGGCGATAGTGAGAGGTGTGTAAAGTTCGTTTGTCCTTAGAAGGGGATAAGGTTAAAGTGGCATTTCTTTCTTTCTTTCTTTTTTACTGTTTGAGGTTTTTTAAAGATTCAGAACTTCTTCCTTCATTATGAATTGTAGGTGAGGATAAAAATAAGAATCTTGGTTTTTAGTTAATATATTTAGTTAATTAACTAAATATATTTAATAAATCAAGATTCTAGACTTCAAAAATTATAGAAAATTTACGAAATACATTATTACTGTCTCGTATATAGAGATTATATACAGATATTTACAGGGACAATATTGTAATCTCTACAGATAATAAAGGCGAACGTGTGTGTGTGTGTCAATCTGTCTATGGGTTGCGCTTTACAAGACAGACTGCTACAGCTAGAGCTACCGTCTACACAGATAAAGTCTGAAAGGTGAAAATGGGCGCATCAGAAGTTTAAAATATTTTTTAACGAGTTTTAAAAATTATCATTAGAATTTTAATTAAAAAATGATGCGAAGTATTTGCTTTTTCTGCAATCATTTCAGAAAATATCATTGCTTAATTGATTTTATTTTAAGGATATCAATTTAATCCTCTTGCAAATTTTATGATTCTGAAATTTGGCAAATTTTCGATATACTTTTCGCTTAGTTTTAAATAATAACCCACATTCTTACACTGAAATTCAAAGTCGTTTCATAGAATATTTGCTTTCATTCTCTTGTTGAAAGCTGAGAATGATTTCTAATTAATATCTGTGTTGGTTGCATAATGAATAAGAAACTGAAATTATTGCAACTGAAAAGTTAGAAAATAGATGAAAGGAACAACTACTTTATTGACCTCTTTGTCGTCCATAGCGAGTCTAGCACGTCCAAGTGAAAATTTTGCAGAGCGGCTGTAGCGTGCTTCAATCCTTCTTCTAAATTTTAAAATTTTTAAAAGTTTAAAACGCTTTGTAAATGTTAATGTGTTTGAGGTTTTTTTTTTTTTTTTGTTCTAATGCTGCGATAAACAGAAACCAGAAATTTTCGCTGACAGGAGAGGACGCCGAAAGGATTGATAAATTTATGATATTATGGGACTTGATTGAAATAGGTTGGTTCATATAAAAACAAATAGAACATATCTAAAGTTATTATAGTAACATGATTTTGATGACTGTCGCAGTTTAAAGCTTAAAAATATTTTCTACAGGAAAATTCTCAGAATCATGTAATGTTTAATATATTTAATTTAATGTAATCTAAACCAATATTCTTGGCGAACAAGCTGGTAGCTAAAGATGGCTAAACGTCATTAAATTCTATATTAAAAGCCTGACAATTTCTCACATTTTCAGAAAAACGTACATTTGTAGAATAGGATTGCTACACAATTCACTCAGCTAGACATACAAAATCCAGGCAAATATGGTCATAGAAGTATATATTTAAATTTACATCAGTGTGGGGAAGATGATAACACCTTTATGAAAATAGATAAAAGGTCTTGCCTTATGATCTAAGTCTAATGTTACATTACCGTAGATTATAAAATTGAAATTCGGGGCTTCAATGCATTAGCTCATTTCCTGGATGAATATCTTTAGATGGTAAATATCTTTTGAATATCCTGTATGAATATTTTTTGCACCATTATTATAATGACATTTATAAGGAGACTACAATAAAGTACTAAATGTTGCGTAAAGTATTGTCATTAACCAGATTAATTGAAAGCTTTAATTAAACCATCTCAACTTTGTCGATGATTTTATAAGGTAATACAAGTTTACAAAGTAAATGATAAATTATTTAAAGTATTACTTTAAAGATTGCACTACATTATCAGAAGAAAAATATAAAAAAAAAATTCACAAAGTCAATCGCACATTTTTATTAAAATATTATTCACACGTTTTAATAAGTAGGCATCTAACGGACACGGACGTAAAAAAGTAATTTTACATAATCAGGAAACAATGAATTAATACAAAAGCCCAATCAATTACAACGCAAAAATGGGGATAACAAACTCTTAACAGAATGGATTATTGGATGTTCTTAAAAAGTAAATCCAGAAGCTGTTTATTGCCAACACAGCAAACTAGTCCCGAAATATATGACAAAATTAAAGCAAAAAGGTACCAAATAGCAAACAAAATCAAGGTAATTTATTCAGAAAGGAAGCAAGGTGGGTTACAAACACACTCTTGAAGAAAATTCGGATACAGGAATCTCAACAAATTAATTTCTCTCTCGCGTGTTCCGTCCTAGGTGTTTGATGAGAAAGTAACTACCAAAATCCCGAAAAATCCACCACCTTGTACTAGAGTGTGGCAATTTGGATGCGCATAAATATTTATC
This sequence comes from Argiope aurantia, assembly GCA_026543865.1. Lineage (NCBI taxonomy): Eukaryota > Metazoa > Arthropoda > Arachnida > Araneae > Araneidae > Argiope > Argiope aurantia. The sequence continues at coordinate 782,905 of JAPMOR010078621.1, forward strand.
ATGTAAAAAAAGGGCTTCCTTTTTTTTTCTCCTTTCCCGTCTCAACATAATCCATTTTATAACGAATCCACTTGCTGTTGGGCGCCTAATTAAATTAGCGGATGGGGCCGGAGAGTGCTGTTAAATTATCCGTATCTCAGAAATGAGGATAAGGTTAAAATGAATTTCTTCTTTGTTTTCTAACTGTTGGAGGTTCTTAGAGATTCACGGCCTCAAGTTTCATTAACAATAGCAGGAGTGGCTGTAAATTAGAACGTTTTTTTTTACATCATCCTGAAGTAACATCTTGATTTTTACTCTATCGTATGTGAAATATAGAGAAAATATTGCAATCGTCAAAAAAAAATTCGAACTTAAGATTTTTACGAATCTCCACGTTTTAGATATCCCCAATTTCAAGAAGAAGTTTTTTTTAATATTATGTCTGCCTGCCCATGTATCAATGACAAAGATAATTCAAAACCGTTTTCAGTTAAACAGATAAAAATTGTTGCATTGTCTTTATACCAAAATCTAAAATCTAGAATGGTCTTCTCATCGATTGCTAGTAATTCGCTTCTAAAAACGGAACAGAAGTCTGGATTTCGTTGGCATAGAGAAAAACTAGTATGAGGAGTTACAATATAGATGCCACTACCTGCAAAATTGTCGATTTTGCTGCAATAAGTATACAATTTAATGTCACATTCAGGGATTTTATTAATGACTTTCACAAAAAAAATTGTCTAAGGTGTTCCGACACATTTTCATTTTTATTAATGGGAACAGGAAGGTTGAAATAAAAGTGAACCCTGGAACATTCTTCAGTTGGATTCATGCAGGGAGGAAGAGAATGTGGCTCTACATTTTTAGGAATTAAATTCTGAGACAAAACGTCACTAAAGGGGCTGTTTTTCTTGAGTCTCTGGAGGTTAGTCCAATTACTTAGGTATTTTGATGTGTTGTAATATGTAAGGTTAGTTTGTTGTTATATTTGATAAGGTTTCAAGTCGGCTTCATAAAAGACAATATCTGAGGGGCAACTTCGTTTCAGACCAGTTATTATACTAGCTGCACTCATTTGTACCTGTTCAAGTTTCTTCAAGTTGGAATCGGAGGCACAGAAATAAATTGGGAATCCATATTCAAGTAAAAGTCTGATGATAGCTATATAAATAAGTTATATAAGTTCTAAGGGTAGTCGCGTCAGCTCCCCAGTCTCTACCTGCAATATATTTAAGAATGTTTAATCTTTTTGTTGCTTTTGAGACGATGTAATTAATGTGCTTATTACTTGTAAGTTTAGAATTTGAAACAAATCCTAAGTATTTTGGGTGTTTTTCATAGGCAAGTTCTTGATTTTAAAGCATCAATTTTGGTTTGTAGTTGAACAAGTGTTTATTGGTTGTAAAAAAGGTGGTGATCGATTTGGCAGGATTAAATCTGAATTTAAGTTCTGCAGCAAACTCGGACAAGGCATTCAAAAACTCATTGAGTTTGAACTCTAGAAAGTTTATATCGAATCCAGAGCTCCAATGTCATCAGCAAACATACCAATGCGTGTTCCAAAAGAAATAACTTTTTCTGCACCTGCTAAAAACAGAATAGTTTTGGACTAAGCACTGTAACCTGAGGGACACTTTGGCTAAGATGAAATATGTTTGAAAGTGTCTTATTGAACCTAACCTGATAGACCTCTTGTAGATAATCTGAGATCCAAATCAAAGTATTGCCACGGATGTTGAAGCTATTATGCAGCTTAATGATTAATTTGTGCTTCCAGACTCTATCGAAGGCTTTGGTAAGATCTAAAAAAGCATCCACGGAATGATGCGTTGGCTTGCAGTTATGAACATCTTTGATTGTCTATACAAAATAATGAATTTGGTCAATGTGGCCCCTTCGAAAACCATATTGCTCACAAGGCATAAGATTGTTTTGATTTAGGAAGAATTGTGATCGAATTAGGATCCTGTTCTCCATTACTTTTCCAGTTGTACATGCAAGTGCTATTGATCTAAAATCCTCAATAATTCTTGTTGGGTCTTTTAATTTGAATAATGATGGCCGTTTTCCATTCCTGTTGTAAGCATCAGTGTCCTTTTTTAAATCTCTTAATCATCATTCTCTTGCATCATATGATCATTAATTTATCGTATCTCAAAATAATAAGTTGAAATTAAATGATTCAAAGGCCCCAAAATCAGTACACTAAACAACACGTAATCTACAGACACTTAGTATTCTATTGATTCTTTATAGAATTAGTAAGGCATCGAATTACCAGAATGTGAAGTGCCAACTTATTAGATATTTAAGAGGCAATACAATTATGGGGTAAATCCTCTTTTGCCTTTAAAAAACAGCAAAAAGTGTGTAGAAAATGCTTTATATCTGAATTATTATATTAATTTATCAGCAACATAATTTATTAATTGTGTTTTATTAATATCGATCAGATAAATATTAAATATTGCGAACTTACATTATGTATCAATATATATTGAAATATTAAATACTAGCCGCCTTTGGTAACCAGCTGGTTCGCCAATCTTAATGTTCGTTTAAATTTTAATAATTAAATATTTTACGCAATTCCTACTTTAATAGATTCTTCATCAAAATATTTTAAAACTTCAAATTTTGATAGTCATATAATTTACTCATAATATTATAAAAGCCTTCAGTCATAACGTAATATGTATCTCTCTAATTTTCTGTTAGATCCCGTACAATTTATGCTTCCAATTAAAGTGGAAAGAATTAATTTGCAATTAATATAATAATATTTTTTTACTGAAACAAAGCATTTTTTTTATAATATGATTACTGATAACAGAGTCACTGAGCGTTTAAACTTTATGGGCACTAACGGATATCTTTGTTAATTTATGTTATATCTCAAGAATTTTTCAACAAAATTTTCTCAGATTCATCATGAACAGATCGATTAATTCACAATGTTTAATTTTAAATGCATCAAACACTAAGAAAATAATTAAATATCGTTAAATAATAAATCGTTTAAAATAATCGGTCGAAAACAGGTTTAAAAAAACTACTTAAAAAACGATGTACTTAAAACTATAAGCATATAAAAAAATATATAACTAACATAAATAGAATTTAATTACAAAAGCATGCAACTAACCTAAAAATAATTTAAATCAGGAATCATCCGTTAATAATATTGTCAACAATCAGAACACAATGCGCATGCGTGCATTTTCAACGCCAGTTACGGAAACGCAAATGCGTGAATTTTTCTACGCCAGTTGGGGTAACGCTATGCAGATTAGACATTTTTAATTTCCTTTATTCTGTGTTATTTTAATTCAAAAGTACTTCAGAATGAATCTAAAACATCGATTAATTAACAATGTTTAATTTTAAATGCATAAAACATTAAGAAAATAATCAGAATCGTTTGAAATAATCGGCCAAAAAATGTTAACCCTAGCCTCATTACTGTTGGGGGGAAAAAAACAACACCTGAAGCCTTACTCATTTGGCGGTGGGGAAAAAGGAAGATTTTTTATGACGGGAAAGTTAGTTTTTAATTAATAATTAAAATTCTAATTAAGAATTCAAAAAATTGACCACAGGTGCACATTTCCGACCTCTAAGGTATACATGTACCAAATCTACAAGCTGTAGGTCAAATGACCTGGCCTGTAGAGTGCCAACACAACGCACACACAAGCACACACACACACACACACACACTGAGCTTTATTTATAAGTATAGACTAGCCGCCTTTGGCGCCCAGCCGGTTCACCAGTATTACCGCTCGCTACAATTTTCAATTAAATATTTTAAGTAACTGGTCTCTTCATAGATTTTCAAACAAAACATTTTAAATTTTCAAATTTTGATAGTCATACCAAACTTATACTGTTGTTTAGATCGTTTCGTTCAATTTATTATATATATTTTGCTAATTTGTTGTCATTTCCGGTAAAACTTCAACTTTAATTTAAAGTGGAAATGATGAAATTGCAATTAATATAAATATATTTTTTAATAAAAACCAATCGTTTTATTTTATTTATCATCTTTATTGTTATTTATTAATTATTATTAGTATTGAATGTGAGTATTGCAAGCAGAATCACTCAATATTTAAGTCTTATGTGAACTACAAAATATTTTTCATAATTTATGTAATATCTCAAAGAATAATTCAACAAAAATTTCTCAGATTCAGCATAAAATTCAGTTTTTAGTTTTGCTATAAATATATTTCAAAAATTATGAAGTCTAAATTTAATGCAGTAAGGTATCATATTCTGAGAAATATTCTGGACACACCAAATTTTAAATAAATGAATGAATGTTTCTATTGTCCACGATCAACTAAGACTTATTTAGGATGTTTTGAATGTTAAAAATTTAGAAAAACTCAACATTTTCATAATCTTAGGCCAATTAATCTTGAGAAACCTGCGCGCTTATTGGCGTATTTTCTTTGAAACGATCGATGGAAAATCTAAAATTATCCTTTTTTATTGAATAGTGATATTCAAATTTTCATAAATCAGTCAGTTTAAGTGATTGATTTAGTTGATTGGAAATTAACTTTTTTTTATTTAAAATATTAGTGTTTCAAGAACATTTTGTTAATCGTGATTTCCACAGCAGAAGCTTTATGTAAAATCAAAAATTCGTTATTTATTAGAGCATTTATTGAATCAAGTTACATAAAATATAATCATTTTCCATTTAGACCATTTTAGCAGAACTGTGTCTTACTAAAGGTTAACAAATTAGCTGTGTGGCCCTGATTTTAATGGATATCCTGTTCATATTAAACAAAAACTTGCCTTAAAATAAAATTTGCCTTAAACAAAACTTGCCTTAAAATAAAACTTATTTATTGGATTAATAATATAGAGAGTGTAAAAGATCAAAAAATAATTTTTCTTGAATTTATTTTTTAGAAAAAATAATATTTTATATATGTTTCATTTCCTACAGTCACGTGCCGAAAATTATATTTTTGCAGATTTCATTTCCAAGAAGATTTAATTTATTTTTAATTGGAGCTTTCATCAATGTGATGGCAACACTTTGAAAAAAGCTAATTTTTTCCCATGAATGCGAAACGTGCTCGTGCAGCTTAAATTTTATTTTTATTTTGTACGAAAAAAATTGTTGAAAAATATAGTTAAAATATTTATTAAAAAATTATTCAAAATAGAAATTTAATTTTAAACTTAAAACATTGGTATCATTTAAAAGATAAATTTTTGATCTGTAACTTCATGTAAAAATCTTTTTTGTGCGGTAATATTTTCGGAAGTTATAGCAGAAACACGCCAAAATTTCGCTTAATTTTTAAATAAATAAAATTCTAATAAAAAATTCGAAAAAATAACCCCCAGGTGCACATTCCCGGCCTCCAAGGTATACACGTGCCAAATTTGGTAGCTGTAGGTTGAATGGTCTGGCCTGTAGAGCGTCAACACACACACACACACACACACACACACACACACACACACACACATTGGGCTTTATTATAAGTATAGATTACACGGAAAAGAAATTATTTCGCTGTGAAACGCATACACCTTTTTGGCGTATATCTATGCATCTATAACTATTTTTGGGTATTTTAATTGCATTTAATTCCATTATGGTTTTTATTATATTCATGTAATTACCTGATAGAATCAATGGTCTGTTGTATGAATATGTTTAAATTATTAAAATAGTTCTAAGTCATGTAAACATTTCTAAGATTTTTTTTCAGAGCTATTATCATAAACGTTGCACAATTTTTATTTTATATTTTATATATGAAGTGTATCCAATTTATCGTGAAAAAAATCCAAATTATAATTTTATGAACCAAGTAAGTATATTTAGACATTGATGAGCTCAATACTTGTAATAATATTACGTTTTATTTCTTAGTTTATGAAAAAATTAAAAATTCTCTAAGAGAAAAGAAAATAATTTTTTTTTGAATAAAATGTAATGATCTGCGGGAAGTGTTTGTTCTCAAAGTTATATTTTAAATTTGTTATGTATTAAATCTAAATACTTTTTATCTATGTTAAAAATGAATGTTTATATGAATTTTGGGTAAAATTTGCAATTATTTTTTAGAAATTATTTGATGAAAATCCAATCGCGGTTTTAGTAATCCAAAACAAGAAAATTTTTCTTCAATCAATGTTAGAACAGTCATGATTAGCATTTCGGAATTCGGTAGTGTGTCACTTGTGCTCAGTCGCATATGCTCAGTCTTTCATTAACTATGCTATATGCATTCAAGCATATGTTGAAATTGCCTTATTATAGCCTTTGAATATAAATTTTGGCGCATTTCCAACAAATGATCAATCAATGCCAATATGAAAATGATTTTCCATGTCTCTGATAATGGAATGGAACTTCCGCAGTAAAATACTACTGATCGTAATGATTGGTATTTTGAAACGAACGACTAATATCGGAATTTAGGAGACTTGAAAATAAAAGTAGTTTTTCAATAGTATAATTCATATTTAAAAACATGCCAAAGCAATGGAGAAAAAAAAAAGGATTCACACCGAACACCAAATTAAGAGGTAAAATTTCAAAGCTGTTCTTCGCGTTCTTATATGGGCTTAATCAGTTTTACCATGAGAAAAAGAGGATTATACCATGTGAAATAACCCTCAATCAGCAATTATTACATATCAGCATAAGAAATAGACATTCTCTTTAATTCCTTCATATGCTTGTCAGATTTCTGTTCGAACGGAATTAAACCACAGTAAACCTACCAAGTGAGCTCAAAAAGCACACGCTAATGACGAAGCGCATTTTTCACTATCCCACGGAATTAGTTAATGGTATATTTTAATTGCTTTCTTTTCATTCAACCTGTATATTCAACAATTTTTCTCCGTCCTCTTCAATATTGCATTCATCTCTTTATCTCATATTGACGTTTTTACTTAGCACGAAGTTATTTAAGAAGAATGCCCATCTTTTTAATGACATGCTGACAATGAATGAGAAAAATGTACCACCTGTGTATGATTAAGGATAAATTTATTAATTTTAGTTTCATAATAGGATAAATTGTTTAAATCAATTATACCTACATTAACTAATGATGCATTATTATTTAATTTGGCTTGAAATATATTATTTCCAGATTCCATTTAGTATCGATCTTGAGAACCAGCCATGGATCAAAATAACGAGGTTTATCCGCAAACATCCATTACGTAACTTAGTAACGCACCTTCATTTAACCAATTAATGCAGCTAATTTATTCGGAAAGCAAAAACCCAAACAGTGACATCATCAAAAACAGGATCCATTTAATCCTCAGAAAGAAATCGCCATCATTTCAAATTATGTCACAAAATGATCCCTTTGTGATGTTGTCGAGGATATTAAATGCGACGTCACATTAAAATACTTCCTACTGTCTTTTATTATGCGGGCATTGTTACATTACTTGCATACTCAATGCAATGCTCTTTTTAGCGCAAAAATATTAGATCGTTGCTCTAATGATAAGGTTTTAGCATACAAAGCAATTATTTGAATTGGAATAATCCCCATAATTTAGATACCCAAGAAAACAGCCGGAATGAAAATATGTTTCCTAGCGATCGTAATTAGAGAAACAGAGAACAAATTACTGCATTTTTTTATGAGCTGCGTGAAGTCTGTAAAGCATCAATTTTCGACAACAAAATTAGTGACGCGGCCATTACCAAGATAGAACATCTCCGAATTACGCTGCATTTACAGCGAGCAATCGTTTCTAAGCGACTGTTTATAATGATTCATCAGCCCCGCTATTCATTCTGGAAAAGAGAATTTTTTTGAAAGTCAGTTGCCAGTAACGATAAAGTCTTCTTTTAAGAGTATTTGATGTTCCGCTTTAAAAGTTTGCATTAAAAGCAGCGATGCATTCGCGGGAGATAGAGCCTCATAGTCATTATCTACCATAAAATTTATAGAAGATTGATATCCGGATTAAATTTTCCTTTAACTTTCTTCAATTTTTGGAACATTTTAGGATTTGGTTTTTAAAATAGTATTGAAAGGCGATTCATTGCTGTAGAATATAATAATACCCTAAGGCTATATGAGAGAATAGACTGAATGAAATTACAAAGTCAGCTTCCGTTTTTTTGAATAAATGTACACATAATTTAATTAATTATAGGATGGAGTTTGAAAAGAGTTTTTTGAGAGAGAATAATGAAATAAAGAGCGCAGTTTTCATGAACATTAATATGAAATTTATATGTATATAGTGTTATGAATTTTCCCGAGGTTCGTTTGGATAGTAGAAGTTATATGGTGTGGAGAACGCTCAATCAGCAGGCGGCAGTAGAATAAAAACAACGGCGTTAATTTACACGAAAACACAGGACAACTATATACAGCACAGAGAAGACAATTATCTTCAGCCGCGAGACGTGCAGCATACAACATTAGCTTAACTCCGTCGCTGCTCTGCTAATCCCTGGAAGACCAGTTCTTCACCGCCAATTCCGACTCCTCTTCTCTGTCGCTTCCAACTACGACTATTCCGCTCCGTCGATTCCGACTACGACTACTCCGCTCCGTCGATTCCGACTACGACTACTCCGCTCCGTCGATTCCGACTACGACTACTCTTCTTCGACTCCACTCTTCGACTTCGATGATATGCTTATCGGGGCACCCGTTCTTGGAGCAGGACTATCCCCTTAATGACATATCTAGCTGAAGAGACTTGACTTTTAGGTATGATGGCATGAACTGTGGTGGTTCTTGATGATACGGTGAAAGGAGAGAAACTACCTTGGAACTTCAAACGAAATTTGCTCTTTGCAGGTGAGGAAGAGTGGGAGAGATGTCTTGGCCAATAGGAAAGCAGGCTGTCAGGGGAGTAGGAGAGGATGATGCAGACGGTTTTCTGAGTTAGGTGAGGGATAATCTATTGTCCGTGAGTGGCCAATCAGGAAGCTGGGTTATTGAGAAGGATTAACTTTAGTTGTGGTGGGACTTAGCCGATCAGTGCGTTGAGGATAATCATCTTTTTTTCCTCTTTGTTTTCAGTTTTCTTCGCTAGCTTGGCTGCTTCAATTAGTTTTGGGAAATCTTTGAGGATTTCTCTTAATTCTTTGAGGATTTGCAGGGTTTCTAGTAGCGAGGGGAGTTCTTCATTGGCTGTCAAAGTAGGCTCCGTGTTCTGTTTTCGAGGTGTGGGGATGGGTTGGTGGTCTTGATTTCTTTGATTCTTTCTAGCTATTTCTGCGTAGGATTGTCTCCCGTTGATTGATGTTAGCTTGGGGAATTTACTGCATCCTTTCCAGGCAGCTCTGTGACCAGTTTCTTTACAGTTTACACAAACTGGGTCTTGGATTTTCTCTGTTATGCTGCAGCTCCTGGTTGCGTGTGATCCGCCGCATTTAATGCACTTGGGTGTTAATCTGCAGCTTCTTGCGGAATGATGAAAGCCTGCGCAGTTATAACAAATAGTTGCGGTTGGTTTTCTTCGGTAGCTTTCAATTTTGATTTTAAGATGTAGGAGAGTTTTTTCATTGTATATGTTGAGGGCACTTCTGGACTTCTTTATCTCAAGTAGGAAAATTGGATACAGGGTCTTCATCTTATAGTTTCTTAGTTGTGAAATTCTGATTATGCTGTAATTCCTTTCTGTGAGTTCTTTGGTTATTTCCTCCTTATCTGTATCAATTGGGAGTCCTTTAAGAATTACTTTTATGGGCCTTTCGTCGTAATTTTCGGATAGAATAAATTCTTCCTTTTTGTCTGTTAGCAACTCGATTATTTTTGTTCTTTCATCTTCATAAGCTGGTTGGATTGCAATCATGTTTCGAATTAGTTTGTTTTCAGTTTGGGGGAATTTTCTGTCGATTTCTTGGAGTGCCAGGTTGTAGCTACTTGTGAGTTTCAGGTTTATGGAAGCAGGTCTATTGTTGATTATTTCTTGGTTATCTTGGTTATGGCTCATGATCTCGTAGCTGTTTGATGTGTCCATGCTTTCTGGTTTTTCATCTGTTTTCCTTATTTTAACAGCCTTTTTTGGGTTAACTGGTTGAAAGTTATCATTGCTTGGGTCTTTTTTCTTTAGGTTAGTTTGTTCTGTGACGTCGATGTCCATTTGTTTATCTTCGTTTAAGGCTAGGTCTATTTCAAAGTTGGGGTAATTATCGTTAGTGGAATTACTTGCATTATATTTTTCCATCCATGTTTCAATTTCTTTTGCATACTTTGTGCTTTTAAATTTAGGTGGGTTTTGTTGGGTTTTTTTCTCTTTGTAGTTGGAATAGCTATTTGGCATTTGAGAAGGAACAATACTTGACCTGTTGCCCGTTCCCGATGATACTGTGTGATTATCATTAAATCCTACACTCATAATTCCCGGTCTGTTGCCTTTGCTGCTCTTAGAGAAACTACTTGAGCATCTGCTCTCAGAGCGTCCGTCTCCTTCCATGACTGGAGACGTATCTCGGTTCCTACTGGACGGATCGGGAAAATTCTCGATGTTTCGGGTATAATCTATTTTGGGGCCAAAGTCACCAAATTCGTCGCCAAGTTGTCAAATGGTCGCCAAGTTTGTCGCCAAGCTCTTGGACCTCCGACGCGACACCCGGACTCCGTCCAATACCGATGACTTTAAAACAGTCTTTCTGATGATGGAACAAACTATGCTGGGAAGCCGAATTGCAGGTTTGTAACAATAGTTTTGCACAAAAAGATTTATTAAATTTCGGTATCTTCTTAAAATCTAACAAATATGTATCGTCTTGTAACCATTTTTTCACTCTTAATTAGATTTTGGATGATTTTACTAATCATATGCTTTAAATTTATAGTATAATGATAGGAGTAAATTTGTTTATCAATGCTAACTATGTACTAATATAAATGGAAAAGAATGACTAAAAATATGACAAAATTGGAATATTCCAAAGCATAAATCTGTTCTGATCCATTACTAGAATAAAGAAAAGGATATTTACAGGCGAAGAAAGGGTCACTTTTAGACATAATCATCGATTTTGAACGAATTATATTTGGTACTTACGCATTAACCTCATACCATCTAATAATTACCAAAAACCTCATCAAAGTTCGCATATTAATAGGTTCCTTCGTAAGTAAAATTTGACTATATTTACCAATGACATACAGATAATAAGCAATACTTATGCCGTTGACCTTGCATTAATTTTGAAAAGAAAATCCACCAATGATTTATAATTTTTCTAAATGAGGGCAAATATAACAGAGATAATATAATACACACAAAGAGAAATAATGTATTCCTCTAAAATATTCCTCTGCCAGGTATTCATCAGTTTTGAATTAAATGTTTTACAAATTCACTTCATTTTCCACTATTTCTCTGGTATTAATAGCTATAGGGTCTGGTACACAGTAACTCTGATGTCGTGGGTCAAATGTCCTACCATTGTGCGGTGCGGAAATTTGGAGAAGGGATGTCAGCTCAGGTGTCGTTTTCGTAATCTGAAGTAGGTCCAAAATTTCAAGGTCTGCCCCATAATAGCCCTAGTATTGCTTCCAAATACAACTAAACTGATCAAATCCCCGCATCTTTAGAGAATTAATAAGATATAAAGTAGGTTCTGGGTTTTGTTTGCCTATAATATCATTAAATTAATTAATAGAAAGGTAAAATACAAAATCACGAGGGATTAAATTAGCTATATTTTAAAAAATAATTACAATGATGCAAAGGATAACAACAAAAAAATACACATTTTCTGTATTGAATACTTACAAATACGATTCCCTTGAGATGTTGGAGCATGCCATTGTTTACATTTATTCATAAAACCTGTTAGTAGTATGGTTTTGGAGCTCATTCTTTATACAGTGTCTCACAAAAGTGATGGGACACTTGTGCTTTACAAAAGGAAACTGTAATAAAATAAATTAAAAAAAACATGTACACATTTTTTGTGGGTGTGTTTCATACTTAAATTTAGTAACAATTATTACGTAACATACATTTTGTCAAAATATTAAAATATTAATTTAATAAGAATACAATTGTTTAGAAAGGAGCAAAAAATAGCTCACATAAGTGATGGGACACCATTAGATATGCAAAAAAATCGTCTGAAATAAGCAATAAAAATATTTTTGGTGGTTTTATTTTTACTCAAAAGCAATTGGCAACAATTTATAAAATCGTCTGCAGTTTTTTTTCTCCAGTTTGTTTTGAAATTTTTGTGTTTTTTAGCTCTGTGCAGCCATGAATGCTAAACGAAAAGAAACTTCGCCTGAAATTCGAAAATTAGTTATTAATTTGTATATTGAACGTGTAAAATCTATTAGAAAAACTGCTGAAACAGTTAACTTGAGGCATTCAACAGTTTTCAATATCATTAAACGATATAAAAAGAATCATATTATTCAAGATAAAAGAAGACCTGGCCGACTATCAAAGCTATCCAATGGAATAAAGCGAATTATCGTTCGAAATATTAAAAAAAAACCCAAGAAAGAGTGCTCCTAAAGTTGCTGCTGATTTACAAGCATTGTATGGAATAATTGTTAATCCTGAGACTATTAGAAGGGTAATTCAATCTGCTGGATATTACGGTAGAGTAGCCAGGAAAAAATTCTTCGTAAGTGAAAAGAATAGAAAACCAGACTAGCTTTCGCAAAATCCAACATAAATAAGAATTCTGATTACTGGAATAAAGTTATATATGCTGATGAGAGTAAATTTAATATATTTGGTTCTGACGGTAGAATCTTGGTGTGGAGAAAACACAGGGATGAATTTCGCAACCAGAAATTGGTGCCAACAGTAAAACATGGTGGAGGAGGAGTTATGGTATGGGGGTGTATGTCGTCCGCTGGAGTTGGTAATCTTGTTTTTATTGACAGTATAATGGATCAGTACAAGTATATTGACATTTTAAAGCAAAATTTGAAATCTTCAGCACGAAAATTGAACCTTCATAACGATTTTAAATTCTACCAGGACAATGACCCCAAGCACATTGCTTTGAACGTTAGACTTTGGCTGCTGTATGACTGTCCTGAAATAATTAAAACACCACTACATTCTCCAGACTTAAATCCCATAGAGAATATTTGGCAAGAATTGGAATCAAGCAATTCGCAAACACACCATTTCTTCAAAACAACAATTAAAATCGGTGCTTCAAGAAGAATGAGGTAAAATCACTCCAGAAATCACAAAAAAATTAGTCGAATCCATCCCAAGAATATTAAATCATGTTTTAAAAGTAAAAGGAAATCCAAAAAAATATTAAAACATTTTAAAAAGTAAAATTTTTGGATAAATATTTGATGGAAAAGTAAGTGTCCCATCACTTATGTGAGCCATTTTTTTGCTCCGTTCTAAACAATTGTATTTTTTATTAAATTAATATTTTAATATTTTGACAAAATGTATGTTATGTAATAATTGTTACTAACTTTTAATATGAAACACACCCAAAAAATTTTTGTACATGTTTATTTATTTATTTTATTACAGTTTCCTTTTGTAAAGCACAAGTGTCCCATTACTTTTGTGAGACACTGTACCTATAAAGGCATTCTTTATGCTTAGCAATACAATGCCTTCGTGTGCTAATTTCATACTGCAAGATCAATTGACTTTCGAACCCTTTTGAAAATGACTCAGTTGCTTACGTTACATCGACCAATACAGAGTCTTTTATTACAATAAACATCCTTATTTTCATTGCTTAGCGGAAGAAAGCGCTTGCTTTCAATCTCGAAGGTCACGCTCAGAAATTGAAGAATGAGATTAAAAAAAATAACACCTGCTTCTTCACTTCCCGATTAGAATTGAATACTATGTAATTGTTATTATTAAAATGCTATGACCTCAGAATCTGATGGTAATTCGTATTTATTTTGCATTGTCATTTCCATTACGCGGATTGGTGACAATCACGTACTCTTGAAAAATTTATCGAATTCACACTAAAAACATACTTCCAAGGTATTCAATCCAAGTGAGACAATTTAGAAATCAGAATCAGTTTATATTATATATAAAGCAAATAGTCAGATATAAACAGTGTCACACAAATGCTTCAGACGGCTTCTCTTTACAGTTTAACTTTATATGAACTTTATACAACATTTCGCTCTATTAATCACGGAGCTGCGAAATATTATTAAAATTTCTCGGATGTGAGTTTGTTGTTTCACTGAAAACTTCATTCAGTCAAAGGAAAGAATATGTGAAAGTAGTCAAGGTGATAGAGACAAGTGTCAAGCAAAGTTTAATCGAGCACAAAACTGTTGCAAGATGGATAATCGTTTCACTTGCCTATGAAAATTGACGTTGTTATCTTCCATAACTATTACTTTCCAAAAATGGGGTTTTTTACATTATCTAAGAATTCAAAAATATTATCTTTTAATGGTATCAGTTTCGATTCTGTAAGGTTCTTTATTTTTA
>JAPMOR010078621.1:797344-815191 GCA_026543865.1 Argiope aurantia
TTCAATCTGAAGCAATGCCTTGATGAAATTGGAACTCATCCATCAAAACATTCAAAGCGAACCTTTTTAGTATTAAGATTAAAAAACAATATTTTTCGGATATAGAAGGGAAGTAAAACTTTCATTTCCGCTTTTATTTTATAGACGTGCATTTTTAAATTTGCACTCCGATAATTTGCCGAAGACTGATTCATTTAAATTCATATGTTTCAATGGAATCAAATAACACGTTAGTTATATTTTTTTTAAAAATGCATTCCATATTATGATTTTCAAAACCTAAAAAGTCAATAATCTGGGCGGATAAACTGATCATCAAAAGAGTTCATTGAATTTCTAGTTAATTTATGTAAGCTCATTCAAAAGGTTAAACTTTTAGAAATTAAAATTAAATAGCTGCGAATAGTTGAATAGACTAATTATAATGCATTAATTAATTAAAAAAATAAATCATTAAAATTTAATACGATAAGTTTGCAAATTCTGCCAAATCTTAAAACGATTACTTTTCCTTTCAGCTCTAGTGAAGCTAATCAACAGATGTCATTACTTCCATTAACAACGTTCTAGAAAGGAATTTCCTGAATATAAATAATTAATCATGTATTATAAATTAATCTTAGCATAACATACCTGATTAAGAATCTTGTACATACATATATGACAGACCGAAATGTGTCTGCATGATACAATAAATCAACTTGTACGAAATATTTAATTAATTACTTAATCAATATGGTTGAAAGAATCAATTACTTTAACTAGACGGATGAATGCAGAAGTGAATGAATCTGTATAAAATCAATAATTTTAATCATGAAATATGTTTTTTTTTATCAATGTTTAACTTTTATATTCACAAAAAATAATTTAATTTAGAAGGAAAATGAATTTTATCAACCCACATTTGCAGTTATAAATTTTTCTGAATGTTACGAAAAGTGTACCAAAGAGCTTAGGAAACAACAATAGCACTAAGCCTTAACTTTTGAGGCATGTAACTTCGAATTATGAAACTGTAGAAAATTGAGCAAATGGAACATATAAAAGGTATCCTAAAATTAAAGCAAAATTTTAATGTATCATTATTCGCGCTGTAAAGTGTTGGCAACCCTGTTAAAGAAACATTTGACAGCTGAGAGCTCAGGGTTAGTAAAAATGGAGCGTTACACGATAAAACAAAATGTTTTCGTTTCTGAACAATAATTCAAAAATTATAAGTCTGGCGGTCATAGTTCGAAAATTTGAGAATTGTCCCTCTAGATTGTGTGATTTAACACCAATGTATTTTTTGTGGGTTTATTTGAAGTCAAAGGTCTATGCCAACAAGACCACAAGCACGCTTGCATTGATACAGGAAATTCAAAGCTGCATCAGCGAAATTCTGCCATATTTATGCCAAATGGTCATAAAAAATTTCTACAAATGAGTGCGTATATGGCAGCAAAATTGTAGAGGCCATTTTTTCTATGTGTTATTCCATACATAATCCCATGCTGTATACTTCTACAAAAACAGAAAAATCTAAAGGGAAAAAAAAACGTGTTTTTCATTTAATTCAAGTCTTGTGTTAACACGTTGTTCTACCGTAACGCTCCCTTTTTACTAACACTAAATTATCAGCCGTCAAATGGTTTTTATAATAGTGTTGCCAACATTTTACAACACAAATGGTGGCAAATTCAAATTTTGCTTTAATTTTGGGACACCCTTTATATTTTCTGTCACTAATTTTTCTGGACTTTTTTTCCCAGCTCTCCACCAGCCTTATAATATGGGGTTGCCTTTTTATGACATCGATGCAAGAGATCCGAATCAATATCTTATGCATTGTAATTGCCTCAAAATGAAGTAGACATGATTTTGAAATTACATTAAAATATATACGTTTTTCTATCTGTACACAATAACATATTATTTAGAAACTAAGTTTACAAAAGTCGTTAATCTTTCTTGTCATGTTTCTAATATTTCATGAAAAAATGAGCTTTAAAGAATGCATTCCTTTATTTATAAAATGTTCATTCTACTTGCATTCCAACTAATTCTACTCATTTAGATATAGGCATAGAATATCGAAAGAAAAAAGAAATTCTATAAATGTCCTAAGTTGTAGCATTTTATGCTGTTTGAGTCGATAAATGTCCTTCTATTAAAATTATGAAATCTCAATTTTCATTCAATAAATAGTTTTTATCAGTGACATATAAAAAATAGTCTTTAGATACTATTTTAAACAAAAGAGTACCATAAGTTTACTGTTAAAAATGTGATTTTATGAAAACTCAAATAATATTATTTTAGATGATTTTAGATTATTTCATTCAGAGACCAGGCAATCAATGAGCGGTATTCTACGAAATCACCGCTGATTGGCTAAAAAGCTGAATTTCAAAGCTTTTTGATTCGGTCTGTTATGGTCGAAGAAGGATGAAACATTTTTTTTGTTTCATGTGCTCTCATGTCTACAATAATTTATTAGACATGTCTAATAGACTTATGAATGTAGAAAATCCTTATAAGCCATCATTATTGTTAACTTGGTGGCTTACTTTACTAAATTTATTAAAATTTTAACGATTACTTCAATATTTAACTCTGAAACTGATTATTATATACAGTGTTATATTCTGTTCATTAGTTCGTTCTTATGAATATGCATTCTTAGAAAATTATTATTCTTTTTGAAAAAGTTACTATTGATTTTACCCTTTTTAATCGGCATATTTCATCTTGTCTAATTAGATGATATCTATTATAGGAGTGATTTGACTTTTTGATTCAAATGGATATTTATGGAATGGAATATATGCTTCAATCTACCAGCAAATCAACAGTGATACTACAACTATTGATTTGTTATAATGCTCAAAAGTAAGATACCATTTTTCCTTCCCTTTTTCTATGGAAATATTATTTATAATTCGTAAACTTTCCATGAAAAGATAATCACTATTATGATGCACAACCACCTGCTAAGTAATCTCAAGCCATGTCAATATTCATATCACCAGTTAAAACCGAAAGTTAAGAGCTTCGAATTGAAGAACTCCATGATACATCTCTCAAATCGGCGGAAAGCAAAAAAAACTCAAAAGCTCAGAATATATTTTGATTTTTAATGCTTATATATATTTTACTGTTTTTAACTTTTATCGATTGTTGCATTTTTATTTTTTCGTATACGAAATATACAAAACGAATCGCCAAAAATATTCGAAATCGGAACTTCAACGAATCTTTACTTTTCAGATCCTTCTGAATCTGGAAAACACATTTTTCTTGCATGCAAAATATAGAGAAAGTATTGAAATCGTCGAAAAATTTGAACTCAAGATTTTGGTGAGTCTCCTCATTTAAGACCTCTCCGAGTTCGAAAAAACACATTTTTGGCATCATGTCTGCTTATTTGAGAATCGATAACTCAAAAATGCTCTGAGCTTCACTATTGAAATTAGGTATGTGCAATTACCACCCCATATGAAAGTTCCTATCAAATTTTGGAACAAATCCATTCACAGAAAGTCTATCTGATCTGTTTAGCATTCGAATACAAGTGAATTCGATCAATACAAAATGCAAAGAGCAAAGTCGATAAATTTGGTACACAGGTTAGCATTTGAAATATAGATATTTATCAAAATTTGAACAAAATATGTCAAATGGTTGACCTACTATTGGACTGTACTTTCACATGCATTTAAACGCAATAACTCTAGAATGCGACGACTTAAATTAATGCAATTTGATATGTTATATTTCGGCTGCAATTATAATTTCATATCAAATTTTGGTATCAATAGACCGGCAATAAACATATTCTTGCGATTGATTGTGAATATAATTGATTCGTGCCAAATATCTATGTATATTTCGTAATTAGTGTTCACTTAAGCCATGTAAGCTATCTGTGGTCTTACCCACGGTATTATTGGGAGTAAAGGGGATAAACCCTTTATTGTGTGGAGATTGCATTCCCGAGGACAGAATCCGCAACGTTAGGATCTGTTGCCGCGTAACATAACCACTAGACAAAAGTGATCACCTTAGTCCGGAGGCTGTTATAGCTGGTTTATGAAGCTACCATCACAATGGAAGGGTGAGCAAAAGTTTTGGGGAGACCACTGAAACTGGCTGGAATTAAGACTATATATGGAGTCGTTAACTCGAATCTCCTTTGAGACAAGCTGATTAAATTTGTAAATTTTTGTCCGATTTTAAAGGAAAATTTATCTGTTATTGAATGCAAGTTAAACATGAACTACAAAACGCAAAACTGCAGGTCAATAGAATTTCCTATACACTTCTGGCATCTAAAGTATAAATTTATATTAAATTTTGATATCAATCCATCAAGGGGTTGACCATCTCAGGGTTTACATATCTAGCTTGGTCTAACATGCATGCAAGCAGAATAAACTGAAAATTACGACTTAGACAAACGAAATCTGGTATTTAACCTTCTTTCAAAAATTGTCTGTCAAGATCAAATTTTCGTTCCGATCACTTGACAAAAAAGGAATTGAAAATACCAATTTGGTTTTTTTCACGGCTCTACAAGTCAAAACATTCATGGGTGGTATTCATGGCGTACATGGCCTTTCTTGAAGTCTGCAATTTTCATGAGCGGGAAATGAGACAACACCTTTAGAAGGGAGTATGGAGAAAGTTTAAGGAAATCCACTAATTTACCATCTTTCTTTCTTTTTAAAGAAAGTTATAACGATTCTGCAAAATTGCAGATAAGATTGTAAGTATTTGTAAATAATTTCTTAGAAACAATGTTAGTATGATTTTTTCTTATAAAATGGGATACAATATAAATGTTTGAAAACAATTTTTCTGTGTTTGTTTGATTACATCGTTTGTTGGCATTAATGTGTTTCTACTGCAAGTTTCTCTACAGTTCTATTCGCTCAAAAGAATAAATTTAAAAAAAATGACAAAAAGAAAACAAAAAAAACATCGATACTATGCTAAATTTTATTTTAGTAGACTTATAAAGTTAATGGTCATTTGCTCAATTTTAATTGTGTAATAGTAGAAAAATTACATTTAAGAATAAGGCTTTTATTTTGAGTTCACGTATTAGAATTAAAATTTTACCTTAATGAGCATGTTAATGATACAACTGATTTTAGTTTTTTTTTTAATTTTGAGAAGTTTGAGAAAATACATGTTTTAATTTAGTAATTTAAAATCAAATAATGAACAAAAAATATTCTTCAAAAACAATCATAATTATTAATAAATAATTTATTTATTTAAAACAAAAGGATTAATCATTATGATGGCAATTTAATTATTTCTAAGGCAATTTCAAATAAATATTTAGAAATAAATATTTTTATTTTCAGAATCCATTGTATAGAATATATATATCATTACCAAATAAATTATTAATAATTCAATTAAATAAAATTAATATTAATTAAAACATAATTAATTCTCTATATAAATTATAAATAAAAATAATTACACTTATTTCAAATGATTTAATAAATGAATGTAAGTAAATATTGTAATCTTACTATTGCATATTTGATATAATTTAATTTTACACATTTATAAGGCAATTAGATTAGTAACATTTTCTAAGCAATCAATTAACAGGTTTTCTAAATTTAGCGGCTTAAGGCAGCTGTCTAATTCGAAATTTCTCAATTTCTGAGCACATTTTAATTTTTTTTACCGATTCTATTGAGAACAACATTTGATAGCTTTTTAAGTATGAATGTTGCTTTAACGTATGTTTCACGTGATCCAAACAATGAACAAAATTATCAGACAGAAAAACAAACATAAAATGAAGCAGAAATAAGTAATGAAGGGTTTAATTTGATATTAAAAAAACATATTGTCTTATTGAATCTAAGACTACTACACACTCCCCAAAAATCCATATTGCACCTAAAAGGACAAGGTTAGATTCCCATGGGTATAAAACGAATGCTTACACTATATCTCTATCTAACATTGAATGCCGTTTGGGATTTCTTTTCCCCAAATTCAAAAATATCAAAATCTAAGAGAAACATTACTCTTACTTGTGTTTTCGGAACCTTCTAAATTAGATGAATCAAGGTATTCGTACATGAATTAATTCACATGAGCATCGAAATCATTAATCCAAGCATTTATTTTTTCATCTTTTTTTTTTTGCTGGACGAGGACATAGGTATAGTTAATCATTTGCAAATATTTACATATTTCATTTTACGAGCACGAATTCTTTATATATCATACAACCATCTCTGGCACTGTTCTTACGCACTGCATCAATCAAAACTGAACTTAAACTGAAACTTCCATCTGTTACTGTTGGATCATGGGATTTTTTCCTGACGTCATTATCAGTGTGCGTGCTGAAAAGAGTTCCATCATATCATGGTTAAGCCAGGAAATCCAACAATGCCAGTTAATTTGTAGCATGGCAAATGTAATGTAATATAACAGAAGATTTTTTTAAAAAAAATTATATTTATAGTTTCTACCTTTTCAAAAGCAAGCTTCTAATGTTAAGCGTCTGATATTCATGTTTTTAAGATATTCTAGCAACTATAATTTTTTTTAATTGTTGTAATACCCGAGTTAAAAAAATCGAGAAACATTTGTATTTAGCCATTTGTTTGAGTGATCATAAGATAATATAGAAAGACTTATTTTGTCGTCAATAATCTATTAAATGATATGCAATGATTTTGTAATTTCATACAATTTTGACAATAATATTTAAATATCAACAATTAACAGTTGATAAATTAATAAAATTAATATATTTAACTGAAATTAATAAATTCATCTCCCACCAGTACCTGCTATATGAAAATGAATTTCAGAAACAAAACTGATTGCATGACACCATAATATTCATAACAATGAATTATAAATTAAAACTTAGAAACTAATTAAAGCTATATTCAAATTATAAAATAAAATGGAATATAAAATAAAACAGTAAATTAAAATAATAATTTATTAATTTTCTTCAGTAATAATTTTTTTTGTATTAAACAGATATATTAATTTATACATATAGTACATAGTAAATATAGCAAAATATTTTTTTTTTAAAATTACATTTATAGTTTCTTTAATGCTGCTTGGGAAAATAATTTATTGTGAGAGACAGCTTTCTTCTAAGTTGAGCCGACTTTTCAGATAATATTTTAAAAACGTATGTTTCATAATGTTTATTTCTCAATCGTGTAGTTTATAATTTGTTTTTATGATGCATTTCAGTTAAAATGGAAACAGAAATATTAAATATTATGTAAAAATCGTAAACATTCATGACAAAAGAATCGGAAAAAATATTCCTTTGAAACACAGTAATAAATGCTTTACCTATTTTCTTCAAAAATATTCCTCCTTTTTCAAATATGTGGGTGAATGATCAAAATGTTTCCGATTTATTCAGGTTTAAGCATTTTAAGTCGCTTTTGTAATTGCTTCGGTAAATATTTTATTTCTGTTATAAATATTGTCCCAATCCATGTTTGCGATTATATGAATTGGAAATTCAAAATGAAAAATAATATCAGATGCATTTAAAAAAAATTATACGGCTGTTTTTGACAGCATTGCAAGTTTTTATGTAAGAAAAAAAAACTGCTTTATATTTGAATGAGGCTTTTAACACATTTCGAAAAAAATATACTCGCTGCTTTAGAAAAAAACTGAAGTCTAAGGTGTGCTTCCTTTCTTTTCTTTTAACACAACGAAATACTTTTTTTGATTTGGATAAAAATATCGAGATTAGAAAAGAAGGGGAAAAAAATGCTGCTTGGAATTTTTTCCCAAAGCAAATACACGGAAATTACTACTGGTGTCAAACATGTTTTTTCAAAGTAGAAGCAAAAATAGCAAAAGATGAAATAAACCACTAAAAATAAAACATGAAGAAAGACTTTCAGTTTTAGCTCCTGGGAAAAAAAGAAAGGCAAATAACTTTTTATGACTTCCAAAGCACTTTATATATCTCCGAAGAAATGTGTAGGGATTTGAATATCTTTGTATCCAGCGATGAAATGTATTGTAATAAAATTCGTTCCAAAGCTTTTAAAGGTATCAATAATAATATGTATGATTTTTTTTTGTGTTTGTTTGTACTTGAGTAATTATATAAATATTATATAGTTAGAATTGTATCTTAGAACCTGATTTTTTTCTTAGAAACAGCAAGGTTTTTTTTTCTTTTTTTTTTCGTTTCTTTTATTATTATCATTTCTTCAGATGCAATTCGAGAGTCCATTTCATTAAAACGAGAGCGTTTTCAAAGGATGGAATGCTATTCAAAACTTGTTATTTCGGGTATTATTTGGCAAATGTTATAACATGTAAATTAAAATTTAAAAAAAATATATAATTTTATGCATCATTTCTTTGAAATAAAATTGTTTGTATTGATAGAAAATTCTTTTAATGCATTCTTTAGTTTACGATAGATGAAATCCCAAATTGTAATATTAAAATCGGTATTGTCATTCATTCACACTGCTTAATATATTCATTCTTTTCTTTACCAATTAGCAACAGCTGTAGCTTATTTAGAAATATTAACATGCTTTTTCAGCAATAATTAACCATCATAAATGTAGTTATACAATATAGTCCAAAGAAAATAAAATATCACCCAACAAGTAAGTTATATAGCGCATATAGGTTTTGCTATATAATTATTAATTCTTTATAAAAATTGCATCTAATTAAACAAAAATAAACACATGCCCATATTGTTTGCCAATGGACTCTAAAAAATTCCGCGCTTTTGCGCATGCGTGTATTTCGACAAAATAGGAGTGAGAGGAAAGATGAAAGAAAGAAATGTTTACGTTTAATAAATTAAATTCTGGAACTATGCACATCCTTCCGCATCTCACCCCTTAGTGAGATGTAATCGGCGAAAAGTAGTCGTCTGAGGATTCTGGAACGAACAGCAGACAGATAAAAATATAAGTACAAGAAATTTTAATTTTTGTTATCAACGTAATACAGTTTTATTTTATTTTTAAAAATAAATAAGAATTTAAAAAAATATATAGGATTTATAAAAAAATGAAAAAAATGCTTCTAAACTGAAGGTAATGCAGAAATCAATTACTAAAGGGATCTTTTCCCCTTTAGTTATATCTAGTTATTATTAGTTATAACTAAAGGGGATATTAGTTATATTAGTTATATAAATTTATCTAGCTAATTAAATTTTGAAAATACTATGCTGACATATACAGTAAATAAACTGGTTGATAGACTGTCAACCAATACGAAGAAATGGTTTCGAATTTAATACATATTTAAACTGTGATGATAAAGCCATATGACAAGACGTGTCATATGTTAGATCTTTATGTTTTTGAGCTATTGTATTCTCAATGAAAAACTGAAGCATAATTTCTATTCACGGTGTTCCTTCACACTATGAGATAGATCTTATGCAAATTAGGGTTTATACAAAAAACCGGTTTCCGAATTCAATATTTCCAAAAAACCCGGTTTTAGCCGGTTTTCAAATTTTTGTGAAAAAAATGAATAGGGAAATATATTTTATTTAATTTATATAAAATTAAAAAAATGAAATCAATATCAAAGCAAATCAAAATTAAAAAAAAAATAATAAGGATTACATTTACATATTACTTACAGAAAATAACGACAAATGAAACAAGAATTTGAAATAATATTTATATTATTTTCACTTATTTCAATTTCTCCTAAGAAAATATTATTTAAAAAACATAAAATATCCACAGAATGGTGCTAAGTCTTGTTCTTATTATGGACACTCGTTGAAATTGAAAATACTCGTTCACTGACTAGCTAGTTCCAAGCTACTGAGCTTGACTTTATAGTTTTCATGACACAAAATAATAAATCTAAATTTTTTTTTAATTTGTTGCATCAAATAATAAAAATCCAGCTTTCAATGCCTTTGGATTTGTAAGTTTTTTGTCAGGGTCTTCAAGAAACTTATGAATTGATTTTTCCATGGCTTCTTTTAAAAAAGCATTTTTCTGATGAGTAGTTTCTTCGATTTGCTCTTCATTAGAATCGTTTTCCGCTTAAGAATTTGGAAATATTCAAGACAGTATCCTTCCAGATAACTTAATAATTTTGGTTTTTGAAACTAAAGAAAGTACACTAGATTTTCTCGCTGAACTAGAAATGCTTTGTGTATTTTGCAAATACAGCAAAAGTGTTGCCAATTCTACTTGTCTTCTTTCTTGAATTCGTTCTTCTAAAGCATATAATAATTTCAAACTTATTTCAGTTTTAAAATTTTTTTAGTTCATTTAACAGAAATTAAATACCTTCACTTGTTTATAAATTGGCATCTCGTCAACCTAAGCCTTCAGCTGCTAGAGGAATCGGTCCCAACCGATACAATTCAAGATATTTTTTTTTGAAGAAGAGAAATATACAGGTGTTCCGGAAAACCGTTTTTCTTACTTTAAAACTGGTTTTCAAATATGACAAATTTACTTTAAAAAAAAAAAACGGTTTTTTAAACCCGGGTTTGAAAAATCGTCAAACCCTTGTGCAAATAATACACTAAATAAAATTATTCTAACTTGTTCACATATAAACAGACATAATTGATTCCATATAATTTTTTACAAACTCGTGGGTGTCTCATACTTAGAAATTCATCAACAACATGTGGTCCAATTTTTTGACCAGTACCATTGTTCCTTTTTGTTTACTTGGTATGCAACATATTAAACATCTAATGTTTTAATTCACTGTTGCTCTATAAAGTTTAAAATTCTAAAACTTACGCGCGAATGCGAATTCACCTGTTTAACTCATTTAAATATTTCGTTGCTTAACACAGCATGAAGAATTCTGATGAGGTATAGCGTGACTTATATAGCAGTGGAAATGTCTACAAAGCTCGTTTGAGGAGAATGTCTAGTACCATGTTCGTGTTTGATAATAGTGAATGAGTAAGGTCGTTTTGAGACTAAGGGGAATTCGCCAGCCGCAAGTTTATAGTTAGCAGTAAGTAGCGTAGTTGATTCTCAGTTGCAAACACAGATTATTTAGTAGAGGCTGTTCGTGTTGACAGAGTTAGTGCTTATACGGGTTCCTCAAGATATAAAGTGTTCAACAAGTCTATGAATAAATTGTTCCATACTTATAACAGATCCTTTCATCAAGGAGACCATATAATTCTAGCTAAAATTTAATTTCCATACTTTGTATTATTACAAGACATTGCTCAGCTATAGAATGTAATATTGTTATCTTGAAAATGAGTCAAGCAATTTGACTTAATGTTATTTATAAAACTACTATTATTGAATAGATCTATATTAAGATTATTTTTAAGATCCTTCAGTGCTAGTCAGGATAGTTAACAAATGATATTTTAGTACTAACAAAATGCTGTCTCTTCAGATATCAATCTTGCATTGTGTTGTTCAAAATGTCTCCACCGACTTTTAGGTAACACTGAAAGGAATAGTTCCATGTAATTATTTATTTAGCAATATATGCACCATTTTATTTTATGATGGTTCGAGATTATTTAAAAACATTCATTATTCCATTCACAAAGAATTGTTTAGACTTATTTAAAAAATTGCTTTAGTTATTCTTTGCAGTTCTACAAATAACTGAATATTTTTCTATTTACGAGTTTTATAAAAATCTAAAAAGTATACAATCTAAATACAAAAGTCTAATATACAAAAGTATATAAATATCCAATACAAAACTTTACATATGCAAATATTGAGTTGTTCGGAAAGTAATGTCGTTTTTTCCCGACAGAGGATTTAATTATATTTTTTTGCACCCAACTTCACATTTAAGCCGTATAATTTTTATATGCTTTGAGAGCTCATATAGCAAGGCTTGTGTGTGAAAAACTCCAATTAATTCTACGCAGTAGTTTTTGGTTGGTGCCCTTTTAAATATGGAGAGCGATAAGCAGCATTTTCGACATATCTTACTGTTTTACTACAGAAAGGGTAAAATTGCTGTTCAAGCCAGAAAGAAATGGACCGATGTGCATGGAGAAGGTGTGTTGGCAGTGCGCCAGTGCCAGAACTGGTTCGCTAAATTTTTTAGACGGTAAAACCTTCACCCCAAATGAGGAGGTCAAAATCCACCTCGATCCGTTTTTTGGCAGCAAAGACCAACAATTTTATGAGCGTGGAATTATGCTACTACCAGAAAGATGGCAAAAAATGTTGGACCAGAACGGCCAATATATAATTAAATGTGACCGATATTATCTAAAGTTGTTAAATTCAAAATGTATCATAAAATTCAATAACAAATTAAAAAAAAAGAGTTTTCACATATTTTTTTTATTTTGTAAAAAAAAAAAAGTGAATTATCAAAGTTTAAGAACAGAAATCTCCCAATTATTCATCAGAATTCATCGTTTAGGCCCCTTTCGATCAGTAATAATTATTCGAAAGTATTTTATTGTGAATTAGAATCTTTTTTCCTTCAGTATTACACGTTATCTGAAAATTTTTCTATGTCCGCGAACAATCTGAATTCATTTTATTATTAGATATAAACATCTCCTTTTTTTCATCTTTGCTCTGTGGGTATTTTGACTAAATAAACGCATTGGCGCATGCGCAAAGGCGTGGAGGGTTTTCGAATCTATAAATGAAGAGTAAATCGACAGTAACGTTGGAAGTTTTGTTTCTTACAGAGGGATATCCTCCATCCATAATGCTCACGAACACTCAGATCGAAACTAATCACTGATTTAAGACAAATAGTGATGAAATAGAAAGAAACCCAAGTGAAACAAAAAAATATTATGAACTATCATAAATATAAAATGATAATGCGCAGGAATGTTCGCCACGAAGTTTTCTAGCATGGTTTCCAATAAAGGTTACATCCCTCCTCCCCAGTGCAAAAAAGATATGGACTTTGATTAAGGCCGCGAATAGTTTGTAGATGTGAATGCTAAGAGTTGTTGCGTTTAAATGTATGCGAAATGATAGACCAATAGCAAGTCAATCCCTCTGAGAGATTTGATTGATAATATGATAATTGTCTATATTTTAGATGCTAAACGTGTGTACTAGATTTTCTCTCTTCTGGCTCTTTATGTTTTGTATCATCAAGTTCATTTGTACTCGAACAGAGAGCCAGACAGACATCTTCTGAATGTAGTTCACTCAAACTTTGATAGAAATCTATGAATTTGGTTTAAAGTCCATATACCAAATTCCATACCGAGATTTTGATTTATCGTGTTTACAGATAGACATAATGCCAAAATTGTGTTTCTTGAACTGAAATAGGTAGGGAATGTGGAGATTCAAATTTTATGATGATTACAATATTCACCTCATTCACCTTTGATACAAATTTGCATAAAAATGTAAAAAAAAGAGGAATTTTATAGTATCATAACTAATTTTTAAAATAAATCAATTTAAGTGTTATGTTTATTAAATCCATTGTTATTTAATGATAAAAGACAATTCATTACAATATTGAAATGCGAGTACACGTTTCAGGTTACTGAGGTCCAAACATTTATTTTCGGAAATAGAAAAAAAAATGGGACAAATTGTCAATATACTTGTGGTCAGTTTGCAAGTGATCTTGGACGAAGGCACTGCGAAATTGGATTTCTTTCAGTGAAAGACAGGTTTCCTTTGATATATTTTTAAAGCCCCCTGGCCATCCCCTTAAAAGTATTGATAAACTGGTTATTTCTCCAATTAAGAAAATGAATGTGCTTTCATTTTGAAAAATAATGAACAAACACACTTAAACTTATATGTAAAATGTTTTTATTGCAGTCTAGTTATCCAACTAGACTAAAATATCCTAAAGCGAGACATTTATTTATAATAAATGGTGTATTAGTTGGGAAATAAGACTTCAATAACAAAGCATTTGAAATATTCGCATTTCATAAATATGTAAAACATATTTTTTTAAATTCAAATGATCAACTGAAAGAAAAGCCTATCAAGCGTATTCGTTCAAAGACACATAAATAAATATATAAATGTGTTTCATTATCATGTTATAAATATTATTTTCTGATTAAATATATGCGATTGCATTTATGCATCATCAATAAATAACATGCACAATCATCGTATCAAATATTCTAAATATTATTCTAAAAACGAAGGCCTAAGGAAATAAATGCAAATTAATAATATACAAGGCTCATTACCGAAAGCAAGCACATATAATACATTTTTTTCTTTTCAGTCCCCAGAGCTTCATGCAACTCATATTCTTTCCCGTTTGATAAATAAATGTAAAAGAATAGAAAAAGTATTTGTTCCCTATAAATTCTAAATAAATAATTCATTTTTGATATAACAAGGCTGTTTGAATTTGCTCATGAGAAAAATGGGTGTTGGAGTCATTTAGGTATAACATTTTTTTTTCAGCGGATAAATCTTTTCTTTTAATCATATAGTAAAAGATATTCTATAATAAAATAGTAACGTATCGTGACTTATTTATAGCTATAAGAAATGCGGATTTTATTTCCAAGAGGATTTCGTGATTCATTTGTTTCGCTTGATGCCATTTTTATCATATTTATCTTTTATGAATCAATCTGTTCCTAATAAATGATTATATATATATTAAGGAAATCATTTTGTGGGTGTAAAAGAAAGAAAGAAATTTAATATGTTGAATAATAGAATAGAAAACGATGTTTTCTTCAAAGAATATTTCAGAAAAATGGAGCACAGTTTACAAAACTACATCTTATATAACTGTACACACGGATAAACAAATCGTTCATTAAATAACAAAAATACCACTCAGTGACCCCTTTTTTGTTCTTTCTAAGGAATTGTTTTAATCATATTGGGTTAGAAACTATGAAACGGGTGTTGAATAAAAATACAAAACAAAAAGCGCAATGTTTCACATTATTTATTATATTCAATCGAAATAACTTCTATTGTCACAAAAGACATTCTGTCATCGATTGTTCTAGTCATATATGCCTTTTTGAAAAAAACAAATCTTCATTTTTAGAGCTAATGTGCAATCCAGTCTTTTATAATATCATTCTGGTTATTGTATAATTTTCCTCTTAAAAATATTCATAATTGCGAAAAAGAGAATAGCCCGCCGGTGAAATATCTAATGAATATGGAGGGTGTGGTAAAATTTCATATTGCAGAGGAGTTAATTTGTCAGCAGTCATTGATTTATGGGTCATATAATATAATATTGCGCCTTTCCGATTGAACAATACTGGTTGTTTTTTCATAAGTTTCTCATGCATGATGGTTTCGCCTGGTTGGAAATAATAGCAGGAATAATGGGTCAGTCCTTTGGCATTCTACCATATGGTAACCTTAATCTTTTTTTGATGAAATTTCGGCATAGGGGTATGTCATGGGGATGTATTCTTATCTACTCATTTGCTTGATCGTTTTCGATCATCATACAAAACCCACTTTTCATCACAAGTGAAGATTTGGCGTAAACACGACAATCGTTTATTGAGGAGCAATAAAGATGCGCACTTCATCTGCAGTTGCGTCAGTTCGTACGGCACGTATGAGTCCATTTTTTTAACTTTATTTATTGCACGCATATATTTTAATCCAACCATATGGCTGATTCCTAGTTTAGACGCAGCTCACAAATAGTTGTATGTGCATCGGATTCCCCATCCGTCCTTAATTCATCGTTATCAATACGAATCGGTGCTCTTCCTCGAGTCTCGTTGACTTTATTCAAATTACCAGAACGGAATTTTTAGAACCAATATCGAGCATTTTTTTTCATTAGTGGATCCATCTCCGAATGCGTGATTAAATGGTTTTCGCAGTTTGATCTGCGCTGTGATTTAGTCTGAACTCATACAAGAAAAACGATGTAAATCACGTTTTGTTTCCATCTGGTTTCGGAGAAAAATAAAATAAAAATGAGTCACAAACACGCAAAAAAATGTTACAAAATGAGTAAGAAGAATACCTTCAAAATTTACAAAAAATATCGAGCTTACGTTATAACGTATCTCTCTCAGCAGCAGCTGAACAAAGATGAATCCATTTGCATCATAAGCGCATATATGCGCGCATTTTGCCTGGCAACTATTACCAGAGCGCACATATGCACGCATTTCACTTAGGCATTTATCACCAAAGCGCATATTATGCCCATACATATTGAACGCGGAGTCAATGAAAAGAGGTGATTGCAAATCGTTTCAAGATAAAATAACACAGAAATAAAAATGAACGGCTATATTTCTGATACCAGTGAAGAGGTAGTTAGACCTAAAAAGCACAAACGTTTTATTGCAATTTTTTGATAGTAGCAATAGTAATCAAAGTGAGAGTTATTTTGAATGGGATGAAAAAGAATGACACACCTAAATTGCATAAATTTATATCTGTTGGTGGTGTAATGAAAACAACAAATGTTACTAGCAGAACATTTACGAACTGCCATGTGGCATTATACGTTGACCGTTTCAAATAGTATCATGTTGTGCAAAATATTTAGATTCCATTACTCTTATTATTGTTAATCTATAATGAAGTAAAAATTCTTTATTTATGCAATATTGCTTTTATTTTTCATATTTTGAATCAATTTCGTTTAAATGCAATTAAAAAAATTGATGATAAGAACTAATTTTTCAATTTTCTGTGTGTTGCAAATGGGATAAACAAAAATGCATATTTCATGGTTTCCAATTTAATAAATATATACTTTACTACTTTCAGAATGCAAAGGATTAAACATCAACAATTCTGCCAGGCAATTTATTATATTCAGAAAAGGTCGAAAATATGAAAGTCAATGGCAAGGCTACTTTTAAATATATCTTACCTAATATGTTTTATTTATTTATTTTTCATCTAGACTGCATTTATAATTTATATATCATTTTGTTCCCTCCATACCTTGCAAGGCAGACGCAATAAACACTCTGTTCAAAATCTCCTCGAAATAGGCATCAGAACTTCCACCAAAAGAGTACCTACGTATTCAAAAGAATCTCCGGCGGGCAGGCATCAGCCAACACATTCTCATTTTGATAAACTTATACATCCAAGCGCAGCAAATCACTGGATATTTCATAAAAGGGGACCCGAAAAGTAATCTCGCCAATGTTTCAAGCAAGGCTTTATCGTCTTCCTTCTCCAAGAGCGGGGACCGTGGCTGAGGACCCGAGTTCATTTATTCCTTCAACTCCTGAATCAGTGTCCCGGCTATTAAGTTAACGGGCCTCCCTTTAAGGTCCCGGAGAAATAAAAGCTACTTACGCTGAGCAGGACTTCCGTTCCCGGGACTAAGAATTCGTCCAGTGATGGTAGAGAACTTACTCTCTCTCTCATTTGCATCTATGTGGTGTCGCATCTGTTTTGATTTAGTTTTGTGGAAGGGAGGGGGTATTGGTGGGCGGAATCTAGCTTGGCACTTGGTGAAGAGGTGCTCTATTTTTGGGAGAACAGTGGAGGGGTTGGGTATAAAATAAGGCAACTCATTTTAGGATAATGAGTTAGTATTTAAGTATTGAGTGGTAACAGCAGGGTAAAAGTTTGCTTTTTTATGGAAAAGGAAAAAAAAAGTACCATCATTTTATTCTTTCTTTTATTTTCCTTAACAAATTGCGAATTTCTTATCTTGTTTTTGAATTTAAACATATTTTTTTTTGTTTTACTTTTTGAAACCAGCAGGAGTGGTCTCCATAAAAAAAATTTCGTATATACTGTAATAAAGGTGAATTTATATTTTAGACGCGTTTTCAAAACCGATTGAACCTAAAACTTACTATAATCACATGTCAAATTTTATATATTATGCTATTGCTCTTCTAAGTTAACAATTATACATGTTTCTTACCATACAGACATTGAT
>JAPMOR010078621.1:827946-840797 GCA_026543865.1 Argiope aurantia
TATTTCCTCAAGTGAAATCACAGAGGCTGCATGTCCTGTTTACGATGTGATGCAAAAAGTACATTTTAGTAAGAACGGGACTTAAATTTTCCTTTATGTTATTTTGTATTCTCACTGGAAGCGCTTCAAAAATAGGGATTAGAATCACCCAGCAGGGTTGCAGGTTCTCGCTTCACAGATAATTAAAATAAGGTGTGGCAGTCGAGTCATCTCTACTCAGATGATGAAGCCATCTCTTATGAATTGGATTATACTGTAACTAGCGATAGTCATTTGGACTCTACTGAAGTTTCCATTTCAGTACGGTAATGCCAAATACCATTAAATCACTCCGACAGCTACGAAAAGTCTCAGGTATCTCACTATAGTGGCTACTTTTTTCCCATCATAAAATTACATGGAATTAATATTTGGAAACGTATTGATAAAATAAAAAAAACCTTTAAAAATATTGTAGATATTTCAAAATGCATTGAAATTGAATTTATGAATAGAACAATTTTATTTTTGCTTGCGACGCCATTTTCAGCAACACAGACAGATAAAACGTTTCATAAAATGAGGGATTTTCTATAGGGATGGAAATATCCAAAGACTATTTCCCAAGAGGTGTTGATCGAAAATGGTGAACAAAAAAATGAGATACTTTATGAGCATAGTACCTACTGGAAAAGAACTGTCCGAATACATGAAATAAATATTATTTATATGCATCCGTATATGATTTTACATTTTCCATCTAAAGTACCTATTTTGAAAGAAACCCCATGCTGTTCAGAAGGAAGAATATCTAGTACAGCAGCATAAGTTTCAACAATATATATATATATATATATATATATATATATATATATATATATCTATCTATACATATGTTTTTATATATATATATATATATAGCCATTTTCTCTTTGTGTGAAAAAGTTTGCCTTTCCCATGAATTCAGAAAATAATGAATTTAAATTGAAATACATCGTACTCTTATATAAAATTTAACTAAGTTACAAAAAAATGGAGAAAAAGTTTTATGCTTGTTGAATATTTAATTCCTTATTTCTGAAGTTACATTTAACAAGAAATATCACGTTAATTTTTTCAGTGCTCTTTAGTATTATGAATTTATGGACAAATATAAACAAATTTATAAGAAGATATTAAACAGGACATGTATATCTAACAATCGAAAATCATGAACGCACCATGCATGATATAAATTTTAACTGCTGCTGCAAAATGAAAGATAAATAAATAAATGGTAAATATTATGTATTTCTATTATTATGTCCTATTTTCTGAAGTTATATGCAACAAGAAAGCATAAAATAAAATTTCATAGAAGGATTTTTTTATCAGTACATTTAGAGAATGTTTTATTAATGCATGAATGCCCATAAACAAATCCAGTTAAAGGCAAATCTATAATTATAATAAAGCCCAAAGTGTGTGTGTATGTGTTGGCACTCTACAGGCCAGACCATTCAAACTACAGCTACCAAATTTGGCACGTATATACCTTGGAGGCCGGGAATGTGCATCTGGTGGTTATTTTTTGAATTTTTAATTATAATTTTATTTATTTAAAAATTAAGCAAAATGTTGGCGTTTTTCTGCTATAACTTCCGAAAATATTACAGCACAAAAACGATTTTTACATCAAATTAAAGATCAAAAATTTATCTTTTAAATGATACCAATGTTTTAACCTTAAAATTAATTTTCTATTTTTAATAAATTTTTAAATAAATATTTTAACTATATTTTTCAACGATTTTTTCGTACAAAATAAAAATGAAATTTAAGCTGCAAGAGCACGTTTCGCATTCATGGGGGAAAATTAGCTTTCTTCAAAGTGTTGCCATCACATTGATTAAAGCTCCAATTAAAAATAAATTAAATCTTTTTGAAAATGAAATCTGCAAAAATATAATTTTGGCACGTGTCTATAGGAAATGAAACAGATATAAAATATTATTTTTTCTAAAAAATAAATTCAAGAAAAACTATTTTATGATCTTTCACACTCTCTATATTATTAATCCAATAAATCAGTTTTATTTTAAGGCAAGTTTTGTTTAATATGAACAGGATATCCATTCAAATCAGGGCCACACAGCTAATTTGTAAACCTTTAATAAGACACAGATCTGCTAAAATGGTCTAAATGGAAAATGATTATATTTTATGTAACTTGATTCAATAAATGCTCTAATAAATAACGAATTGTTGATTTTACATAAAGCTTCTGCTGCGGAAATCACGAATAACAAAATGTTCTTGAAACACTAATATTTTAAATAAAAAGAGTTAATTTCTAATCAACCAAATCAGTCACTTAAACTGACTGATTTATGAAAATTTGAATATCACTATTCAATAAAAAAAGGATAATTTTAGATTTTCCATCGATCGTTTCAAAGAAAATACGCCAATCAGCGTGCTGGTTTCTCAAGACTAATTGGCCTAAGATTTTGAAAATGTTGAGTTTTTCTAAATTTTTAACATTCAAAACTTCCTAAAGAAGTTTTAGTTGATCGTGGACAATAGAAACATTCATTCATTTATTTAAAATTTGGTGTGTCCAGAATATTTCTCAGAATATGGTACCTTACTGCATTAAATTTAGACTTCATAATTTTTGAAATATATTTATAGACCGGAACACAATATTATTATTGATTTCATTTCAATCCTTTTGAAAGTAAA
This sequence comes from Argiope aurantia, assembly GCA_026543865.1. NCBI lineage: Eukaryota > Metazoa > Arthropoda > Arachnida > Araneae > Araneidae > Argiope > Argiope aurantia. The sequence goes on from JAPMOR010078621.1 coordinate 830,650, forward strand.
ACTAAAAACTGAATTTTATACTGAATCTGAGAAATTTTTGTGGAATTATTGTTTGAGATATTACATAAATTATGAAAAATATTTTGTAGTTCACATAAAACTTAAATGCCGAGTGATTCTGTTTGCAATACTCATATTCAATAATAATAATAATAAATACATAATAATAACGATGATAAATAAAATAAAACGCTTCGTTTTATTAAAAAATATCTTTATATTAATTGCAATTTCATCATTTCCACTTTAAATTAAAGTTGAATTTTTACTGGAAATGACAACAAATTATCAAAATATATATAGTAAATTGAACGAAACGATCTAAACAACAATATAAGTTTGGTATGACTATCAAAATTGGAAGATTAAAAATGTTTTGTTTGAGAATCTATTAAGAGACCATTTACTTAAAATATTTAATTGAAAATTGTAGCGAGTGGTAATACTGGCGAACAGGCTGGTCGCGAAAGGCGGCTAGTATAATATAAAAGCATGTATCTAGCACTCTAAATTATTGAAATTTAGTAAATGTCGAACGTATTGTCTACTGAAAATCATGTAATAAATAATCGGATAAAAAATGGTAAGCAAAAGATAAATGAATAATCAAACATACTAGAACGTAAAGCTTGCAAACTTGTAAACAATTATGATAAGAAAAAGGAAAACAGCTTTGAAAAGTCGTGTGCAAACGTATGCCTGAACTTATTTATCAAGAAGAAAAAAACAGACGATATATTAGTTTCAAAACTTTATCTTATGTGTTTTAAACAGAAAAAAAACAAAACAAAAAAACTACACATTTAAAATATTGCATTCCATAATTTGAAATAACAATTGAAAAATCATTATTTAAATGTACCAAAGCTTTTATCGCATCGAATCGTTGCCATCTAAAAATTGAGAACTTTTTAAAATAATACTTTAATCGAAAATTCTCCGCGTTGTTTATCTGCAGAACGAGTTCCACTAAACTATCGATATATCTTTTAGATTAGAATTTCTCGTATAAACAGACCCAAACAAAACAAAGATTTACCATTTTTTTGTTTATTTTTTTAATTTTCACTTTTCTTTCACTCTTTTCTTACTCAAACAGCGATTAGATTGGGAACCAGTATTTACATACATATTGGTTGTAAGCACTCATCCGATTAAAATGCTTTTTTTTCATTCTTTACTTTCTTTTTACGCTCTGCCAATCGAAATTTCAAAATGGCAATGGAATTGCTCCAATTTTTCCATTCGAATCCTTGCGATTGAACGGTGAAATAAAGAAAGCATTCTAAATTTAAAAAAAAAAAATGGCGGGAAAAGATAAAAATAAGCATCGAACGAGGGGTGACGTTATTAAATGTTTTTGTTTTTCTTTCGAAATTAAATATCATACTCTTGGAATGTAAATAAACAATTCTTTGGAACAATTTGAATGGATCGTTCGGTTCAATAAATACTTTCGAACTTCTTCTTTTGACAATTGAAAGTCTTTTGCAGGAATGCATTAATATTTTAAAATGAATCGCTCTGTTTTTGTTACTTTCAAACAACTTCTTCAAAATTTGAAACTGAAAGAACATTTCGTTTTAGATGGACCAGGTTGAGCAAAAAGTTTTTTTTTTAATTATCAAGAAATTGCAATATCTTTTAAGCGATTGAAAACAACTTTAATATGCATATAATTGTGAGCAAACAGAGGAATTAATAATTGGCAGATGTAAATGTTAGGAATAGCTTATGATAAAACTCTCTTTGGATCAATTATTAAGTATAGTTATCCAAGCTCATGAGTAAACTATAAATTATTTATATAATTATGTCAGGGGAATTCATTTATTTACATATTCGATGATTCATGTCGTGATTCGGATTACTACCTAATGAGATGTTTACTTCTTTTTCATTTCTTCATTGTTATAGAAAAGAAAATTTCAATCTATATAGTAGGTGTGAATCACATGTGATTCACACGGTGAACAATGTGTTGAAATAAGGAGATATAAACTAAAAATGCTGTGTTCTGCTTGCATCAATTTTATACTGAATGAGAACTTTTGCTCATTGAATGTAGTCAATTTGTAATTAAAGTCAGTCAGTATGTAAAATTCCCATGATATTTTGTAATGATAGGGTAAACTATTATGAGTGACAACTGTGTGCATTTGAGAAAGAATAATATCTCATTTCTTGAACATGTTTACTTTCATTTTTTGCTGTCCCAATTATTAAAGATTTCATTTGAAGAAAAGATTTAGTATTTGCCTTAAGTTCAAAATAAAGACTTTTATTATTAAGTCTGAAAAAGGCTACATTTTCAGAGAAAAAAAGAAGCAGTTTGAAGCGTTTTTACATACACCTTAAAAAAAGCTACCATACTGGTTTAAAAGTAGTGGATCATGGACTAGGCTAGGCAACAAACGCCATAATTGGTTAGTTTTTATTTTTTAGAGTTTCCGTTTGCGCTTCATAATACAATAAGGAAAACTTAGAATGTATTTTTAATGAATTTAGATTTCTTTTTGCGATATAGGTTTTTGTGTTTTATAGTGCGATGAAGAAAAATTGGCATGCTGTTTTGAATATTTATTTTTAATATGGTGTTTTCTGCATAATACATATTACGCACAATACATTTCATTTACAATTATACCATCATATAATTGAAAATGTCATGAATGAATATGCATTTTGCACCATAATAATAATAATAATAATAATAAAATATGCATTTAGTATCCCTTTTTTGGTAGATGGAAAAGAAAGTTTAAATTCTAACTACGACTTTAGTAGAAATATCTCATGTAAAATTTCATAAATCTAAAACGTTGAAACGTTTTTCAGTTACCTCGTTTGTGAGTATAAGAACGTATAGACAGTAAAATTCTCGACCCCCGATGGATTTAAATTCTAAATTTAATAAAGAACTGCATTTTGGATGCTACAGTTGTGATCCAACTGTTATTCATCTAGCTCTTTATAGTTTGTAATAGTTATGTTCACTTACATTTATGATAGCTGGATAAATTTCCAATAAATGGATTTCGTTTAAAAATTCATAAAAAATGTGCAAGCTTGGTGAAAACCGCACTTTGGAATTACGTCTGTTTAATTGTGAGTACTATAATTTAAAAACGTTCATTTGAGGTAGACGGATGAAAATGGCATTGGTTGAACATGGTTCGAGATGCGATTTCAATAAAGATCCCCCATATATGTGGGTCTAGCGAACTTTAAATTTGACGTTATGGGCCACATGTCTTCTCACTGATCTGGTGTTTAAGTTTGGAGAGGGTGCCAGATGCCGTCCATTTCATCTAACCGGGATTCAAAACTACGAGGTTACGTCCTAAAACAGGTCCCGTGTTATTTTCAAACCGACCGTTAATATAACAAAACTGGACTTGGAAATATATCTAAGGATATAAAAACTTTAATATCTGTAGCCGGAATACAAAATCTTTCAAAACAGAGAATGTGAGATATTCTTCAGAATAAAGTTTCGCGCCGACAATGGAACACTCGAATTACAGAAAAGAAGCCGAAGGGTTCTTTTTTGTCTCTGGCATTTTTCCAGACAGATTGAGAAAGGGTGCAGCATGGAAGAGACATAAATTCCGAAGGGTTGATGTGCACGAATGGTGTGTGTTTACTTGCTGGAGTTTATTTTGCTGAATAATCAAGTCCAGGGCATTGAATTCATGCAAATGTGGTTTTTATGAGGACGCGAAAAGTTTCGTACTATTGTAGCGTTCAGAAAAGGAAATTGAAATCATGTGTCTTTTTTCTTATTTCTTTTCTTGATGCTTGAAACCAAACGATGGTTGTATATATTGTAATACATATCCAAGTATTCTAGATGAATAATACAGCAGATAGTTTCTCATATCTTAGTTTATTGAATTCTCTAGAAAATTATAAATTTCAGTCATGATTAGATTTTGGAAACCATAAACTTATTTAGCATCGTTATCAAATAACAGTATTCTGCGATTTTCTATGACCATAAAAATACCGCAGTAAAATAACAATTCTTTGATACGTTCATTTGGTACCTACTGATAATTTTCTTCTACAACCATACGAACCATGCAAACTAATGAGAATATTAATTCGAATTTTGTCCTGTAAGTAGCTTTTCGTCAAACATATCATTTATAGTAATCTAATCATGTGATCCAACATGATTTTGCTTTATTACAATACGAATTAAGCCTAATGAGGACAATAAATCGTTCTAGTCTGTTCCGGAATATCCGTTCACCAATTTATATCAGTCTAGTCATATGATCCAATCATAATTTTGCTAGCCGCCTTTGGCGACCAGCCGGTTCGCCAGTATTGCAGCTCGCTAGAATTTCCAATTAAATATTTTAAGTAACTAGTCTCTTGATAGATTCTCAAACAAAACATTTTTATTCTTCCAATTTTTATAGTCATACGAAACTTATACTGTTGTTTAGATCGTTTCGTTCAATTTACTATATATATATATTGCTAATTTGTTGTCATTTCCAGTAAAAATTCAACTTTAATTTAAAATAGAAATGATGAAATTGCAATTAATATAAAGATATTTTTTAATAAAACCAAGCGTTTTATTTTATTTATCATCTTTATTGTTATTTATTTATTATTAGTATTATTGAATATGAGTATTGAAAACAGAATCACTCGGTATTTAAATCTTATGTGAACTACAAAATATTTTTCATAATTTATGTAATATCTCAAAAAATAATTCAACGAAAATTTCTCAGATTCCGCATAAAATTCAATTTTAATTTAGCTTTCAAAAGGATTCAAATGAAATCAATAATAATAATTTGTTCCGGATTATAAATATATTTCAAAAATTATGAAGTCTAAATTTAATGCAGTAAGGTATCATACTCTAAGAAATATTCTGGACACACCAAATTTTAAATAAATGAATGAATGTTTCTATTTTCCACGATCAACTAAGATTTATTTATGAAGTTTTGAATGTTAAAAATTTTAAAAAACTCAACATTTTCATAATCTTAGGCCAATTAATCTTGAGAAACCTGCGTGCTGATTTTCTTTGAAACGATCGATGGAAAATCTAAAATTATCCTTTTTTTTATTGAATAGTGATATTCAAATTTTCATAAATCAATCAGTTTAAGTGATTGATTTAGTTGATTGGAAATTAACTTTTTTTATTTAAAATATTAGTGTTTCCAGAACATTTTGTTAATCGTGATTTCCACAGCAGAAGCTTTATGTAAAATCAAAAATTAGTTATTTATTAGAGCATTTATTGAATCGAGTTACATAAAATATAATCATTTTCCATTTAGACCATTTTAGCAGATCTGTGTCTTACTAAAGGTTTACAAATTAGCTGTGTGGCCCAGATTTGAATGTATATCCTGTTCATATTAAATAAAACTTGCCTTAAAATAAAACTGATTTATTGGATTAATAATATAGAGAGTGTAAAAGATCATAAAATAATTTTTCTTGAATTTATTTTTTAGAAAAAATAATATTTCTTATTATTTTCATTTCCTACTGACACGTGTCGAAAATTATATTTTTGCAGATTTCATTTCCAAAAAGATTTTTTTTTTTTAATTGGAGCTTTAATCAATGTGATGGCAACACTTTGAAAAAAGGTAATTTTTTCCCATGAATGCGAAACGTGCTCGTGCAGCTTAAATTTTATTTTTATTTTGTACGAAATTTTTTTTGAAAAGTATAGTTATTTCATTAAAAATAGAAATTTAATTTTAAGATTAAAGATAAATTTTGTATCTTTAACTTCATATAAAAATATTTTTTTTGCGATAATATTTTCGGAAGTTACAGCAGAAGCACGCCAAAATTTCGCTTAATTTTTAAATAAATAAAATAATAATTAAAAATTCGAAAAAATAACCCCCAGGTGAACATTCCCGGCCTCCAAGATATACTCGTGCCCAATGTGGTGGCTGTAGGTTGAATGGTCTGGCCTGTTGAGCGCCAACACACACACACATTGAGCTTTATTATAAGTATAGATATAGATAGATATAGATGAACCAATCCCAATGATAATATTAATTCGTTCTAGTCTGTTCCGGGACTAGCTGTCCGCCAAACATGTTATTCATATTCATCTAGTCGTATGATCCAATTACAATTTTGGCCTTATATCCAAACGAATTAATCCTAAAGAGAATATTAATTCGTTCTAATCTGTTCCAGAACTTTTTGTTTGCTTATCATATTAATCTTCTTAATCTAATCATGTGATCCAACCATTATTTTACTTTTTATCCATCCTAAATAACTGTAATGAGAATATTAATCTTTTTTTGTCTGTTCGGGATCTAGCTGTTCGTGAAACAGGCCATTTACACTAATCTAGAAGTGTGATCGATACAATCACAGTTTTAATTTATATCCATACTAAATAATCCTAATGTGAATATTAATTCTTTTTAGACTCTTCCAGACTTAGAAGGTCGCCAAACATATTATTCATATTAATCTAATCATGTCATTCAACTTTCTTTAATTACTATTAAGACAAGAAAATAAAATATTCTTTAAAATTAAACTTGGCCAATAAAGAGAAAATACGGATTAACAAAAAGCCTTTCTTTTGATTGAAAATATATCTAAATTGACGAAATTGGTGTAATTACTAACACGTTTACTGCCATGACTCTCGCCTGATAATCGGAGACCAACTTTCCAATTAGATGGTCTTTACTTTACTCTCCCTTAACTCTAGTAGAGACGGGCTAAACTAATTAGATAAACAGTTCACTATAAATAGATAGTAGGTGTGAATCACTTGGAAGTCAACCTGTTGAGGCTGTGGCTCTATCAATATTATGTTTTGCGATATTAAGTCAGAATATAAGGACGATGGGTTGCAGATGGCCATTGGTGGTGCATTTCGGAATAGTGAACATGCCAACAAAATTTTCATATTCACCAATATTTTGGCATATTGATCATGGCTGTGGAAATCTTTCGCGGTCCTTGTTCAAACATGATGCACAATGATGTAGAATTTTTGAAACTCTTTCTCAAAAATCGAGAGTAATGAAAGAAATAAAATAACGCCATCCTGTGCTCCCGGTGCCTATAACACTAAGTTATCTAAGCAGTTGGGTGAGCACAAGATGGAAGGAAGAAAAAAAGTGTTAAAAGAAAGAAAGATATAACCAACCACTCAGGGATCTCTAGAAAGAATCCCATCGGTGTCAAATCCTACACGACTGTATTCAATTTTTGTTGAAGTAATAATTAAATGCAGGGGACAAGAATACTTAAACAAACGGTGACTGTGGGTTGAACTTACAGGGAACTGAAATTACGAACTTAGAAGGGAAAAATGATAAATTACATTATGAACATCTGTATGACATGTATAAGCATATAAAGAAACACTTCCGAGTCAGAAATCTGTACCTCCGTATGGGTCCTGTGGCTTCGATTTCCTTCCCGAGAGCTGCACTTTTCAGGAACTTTTGAGTCCATTTGAAGGAACAATTTCGGTTGATTTTAACAAGTGGCATTTTGATGTCAGCTATTGTGAAGTCCTGAAGAGGTCTTGGTATTTATGAATATGATTTTCTATGGAGTGGATATTGCCGCGTGAAGGGGTATTCGATGCAACTCTCCTGTACCACTCTTCCTCGAGACTTGTTTCAGGCTTTCTCATGTGGCATGAGAGAGTCAGTAAGCATTCGGTGGCAAAGTGAATTGGAGATCCTATCTACCCACTGCTACAGCAAGGATAGTTGGCCAGATGGAATCTATGTAGATATGTAGGAAATGGGCCGTGTCCAGTGAAGAAAAGGACAGGTGATCATTGATAACATATCTAGAATTCATGACCTTTCGTGTCAAACGAAAACTGGCAAAATCGAACTAATGGTTTAAACTGGGTTCGGGCCCGTTGCTTTAATTTTTTGCTCTTCTTAATTAAATTAAATAGATAGATTTTGTAAGAAACGAAATTATATTGCGCTAAAAATAGATAACAGTTACAGATAACAAGCGTAAAATCCCAAATTAAATACTTAAAAAATACTGAACACTTACAGACATTTTAATATATTTCAAATTACATGCATACAATTTTGACGTCTGATTATTCCTCCCTATTTGTAGTATTTTCTGCTCTTTTACTATGTTGATAGTTAACATTGAACGGTATGAAATAAGGTTGAGATAAATGATAATTTCATTCTGCTGAATATAGACGCATTTACTATCAACCGAATAACATAGTTTCTGCTCTACTAAAGAAAACATACAAAATCGCCTTTTCCTCAGTTTTTTTATCACTTTTTTAATTTTGAATTTGCTGTTTCCTCACACTATTGCGAAAACCATTATTGGAAAAAAATTATTTCATTTTAAAATGCAATGTGAAGAAAATTGCAAAAGCGTTTCTCAAAATTATATTTTTTTAATTAATGGAATTATTCCAAATCTGATACTGGTCTGAAATTTTGATATACATGATAATATATCAATCAATGTATTATGAATTTTGATTGAGTCGAGCAGTTTCTGTACAAAAAGTATAACGCTCAAGCACACATACATATAAAATATTTTCAAAAATAGTTTTCCTGAACTGAGTGATGCCTCTGTTCATTCGGCAAGTTAATATGTTTATTAAACCATTCTGGGCAAGAGAGCATCCGTCCTGAAATTTCACTATAGAAATCTTTATAACAGAGAGCAAAAAGGACAAACTTTTGTTTATCATTTTTTAAAACCTGATATACAACCATAAGCAGCTACTCCGCCCTACCCGAAGACATTCGGAAATATTCAATGACGGAAACGCCGCGCAGCACAGGTGGGAATTATGATTAAATCCTAATTGCCATCACTGGCTACGGCACAGCCCCTTCTGCAGAAAGTTGGTCTGGTCATCGGTAGGGGGTAGCCAACTGTATACCTTTTCTGTAAATACTTGGGTCCGAGAAGGGGAAGACCTCCCCAAAGGTATAAAGGTATCCGAACTCATTAAAAAGGTCAATTTTCGCCAAAAATGACATTTTTTAAAGATTTTATTAGATAGATCAGTCTTTGAGCTATCCAAAACAGGTTTACTTTTATCTCTTCGTTGATTAGAAGTCAAGATATTAATATTTTCGTAATGATCGGTAAACCGAAAATGGACATTTAAATAACCGGAAGTACCGATTTAAAGGGCCATAAACATGTTAAAAATTTGTATAAGCACAAATTTAATTTTAAATATGGAACGAATGTTTTATAGGATTATTGAATGTTCTTAAGGTTATTGGAGTGTATAATAGTGCAAATTCAGTTAGAGCATTTGCTGAGCTCGACGAAAACAGAATATACGAATCTTAGCATTCCCTGCCAAACACAAAAATTGCCAGAAACAAAATAAAATGATAAAAGAGGGGAGATTATTAAATGCTGAGGTGGAGGAAGGTAAAACCTATAAATGTGGTGAATTTTAAATATTTACACACATAATTTATTATTAAAACCTGTTAGTGTATACTTTAAATGCATTTTTCTCAAAATTGATATTTTCTTATTTTTTGCTCACTTCAAATCAAATAACTCAAAATATAATTATCATATTGCTATAAAATTTGGTGGACTTTGTCTAGGGAATGAACTTAAAGAATTTAGATCGAGTGAATACCTTTTTTTAATTTACAGTCTATTGTTTGAACAATAACTTCATAAATTGACTAAAAATTTCATGATAAATTCTTTGACTGGTTCTAAACTTTTTATTTATTATTACAGCCATATGATTGTAATTCATTTCCTGGAGACAACTATGTAGTTTATTTTGGTATAGGTTTTCTTCGGATGTGAGTAATATTTTTTGTGTAGCCAATTTGAAGTTTAAAAAAGATTTACTTAAATTTAAGCTTTTAAATGCCGATTTTCAAAAAGTGCTTCGAACGTGTTCCTATACCTTAAATCACTATTGACTGAACGAATGGGATAAAAGCAATATAGCGAATAAATTGGTAAAATAAAGTAATCTGGTAAAAACAAGCAAATATAATTTGATCGATGGTTTTGTCTGCAAAAACGTTGTTAGTTTTTCATTTTTTGGCGTGTTGAAGATGATTTAATTTTAATTAGCATTTATGAGCACCTATCAAGAATTATATATATAT
>JAPMOR010078621.1:850445-876358 GCA_026543865.1 Argiope aurantia
GGTAAAATTGTTAAGTTACTGGACTGCTAACCAAAAGGTCCCAGGTTCTATCCTACGCGTATCGCTTACCGCCTCAGCCTGATCAACTGTAATAAGCATATAACACCATCGTTCTAAATGACGTAAAGAATCTATGCCCACAATACATAAGCGTTTGCAAGCTTGCTTTCAAAAACATGGTGGCTACAGTAGTAATTAAGGCATCACTATTTCACATTTGAAATGGCCTTTTTCGTGAATACCCTGTTAGTACAAAATATTTAACGATATTCCCACGATGTTGCTTTGAATGCTAGCGAGTGTTGGAAAGATGTCATTACAGTGATCGGTATTTTGTGCTAATATGGTATTTTAACTTGGATTTTGAAACTTAATAGAATAAATATGTTATTTGAATAAATGATATGTTTATATTTTATTGCTCAAAATTAATTTTCTTTGTTGTTGGGATTTCATTTCACCAGTCAGCCATTGTTTAAATATTAAATGTCTTTTTCTTTTTTCTAGATTCATGTCTATAAACAAAATAACACAGATCTACTGAGTTCCACTTTAACATTCTCATACAAAGATCTTTTCAAAGCGGTCATTATATTTATTCTGCAAGCGAAAAATCCGCTTGAACCTTCTAATACAACGAATGATCTGTGAATTAATTTGCTTTATTTTACATTCGAAATGGCTTTTCTCGTGGATGTTATAAATTGGATCTTGAAACTTTATTCAAATAAATATTTTATTTAAACAAATGATTTGCGTCCATTTCATTGCTCTAAATTAATTTGCTTTCTCGTTGGCATTTTAATTTCCACCAGTGTGCCATAGTTTAAATATTAAATGTCTTCCTTTTTTTCTAGATAAATGTGTATAAACAAAATAACACGGATCTTCTGCATTCCGCTCTAAAAATCTCAGATGAAGATCTTTTGAAAGCGGTGATTATGTTTATTCCACAAGCAAAAAATCAGAGAAAGAATTATCTATGAATTGGCTTTATTTTACATTCGAAATGGCTTTTCTGGTGCATATAATTTAGATCTTGAAACTTTAATGAAATAAAATATTTTATTTAAACAAAAGATTTGACTCCATTTCTTGCTCCAAATTAATTTTCTTTGTTGTTGGTATTTAAATTTCCACCAGAGTGCCACAGTTTAAATATGAAATGACTTCCTTTGCCTGACCAAGTTTATGAACAAAACAATACATATCTTCTATATTCCACTTTAACCATCTCATATTAAGATCTTTTCAAAGCGGTGATTATATTTATTCCGCAAGCGAAAAATCAGCTTCTAATACAAAGAATTATCTCTGAATTGGCTAAGTTTCAGATTACAGTAGTTCTTATTCAAACACCCATGAAACTCTATTCTCGCAAATCCCTATGGAATAACCAAGTATTCATTAACTAAAAATAGATATAAGAACCCCCCCCCAATAGTATGGTGTCTAGAAGTAATTCTTGCATGGCATTAAAACTCGTTGACACTTAACTCTAAATTGAAAATAGGAGAGCAATCTATCATTCGCCCATTTAAATTCCGTTTTGCATAAATGTAATCTAAATCTTTTCACGAATTTTGAACTTCAAATAAATAGGAATTGCTTTCAATTGAATAAAATGAGGAGTTTCCGGGAATTTCTGAGATGGAAGAAATATTATTCAGATTGTGGAAATGGAAGATTAGATGGGACATTTATATTTGAAATAGCAAATCAAATGCAGCATATCTCTGTTTATTTGGAAAGTCGAAGTTTTTTTTATACTGAAAGAAATCTGCTATCATTCCATTTTATTTTTTATCTCAACTTATATAAAACTTTGTCAGTTAAATATTTTGAAATAACTTTGCAGTCAAGTAAGTTTTTTGGATTCTATGGCAATCGTTTTTAAATAAATAATCATTTCTTTTATGCTTTTTAATTGCATGTTCTTCATATGTTCCAGAATAGTTAATTTATAATCTCTAAATGGAATTTTATTCAAACTTATCTTGACTTGTATCCATTAATGTGCTGCATGGAACTGAAATTGTCTGAGCATTGATGTGCCATATGAAAATAATGCATGTATAAATATTGATGCGCTACTTGAGTGCATTAAAGAAATGTATGAATTTATTAAAGAACTAGCTGACCCGGCAAACGTTGTTCTGCCTTATAAATTATTTCTATTGAATATTTTGGTTGTTAACAAATGCATTGTAAGTGTGTGGGGATGGGATCTAGGACAGAAAGAGGAATGGGGCACTGTAAATAATCGCTAATAAAAAAAAACATTAACCATTAATTTTCTCAATACAATATATTTCATTAACATAACGAACATATATATTGCTTGATCTCTTAGAAGTTAAACGTAAACTGAAAAAAGTAATATTTTTTTGTCCTAGAGAATAAAAATGAAATAAAGAAACAATATTCATTTCGAAGAGCAATTGAGTGTACGATATTTTTTTCTCAGTCCGTCTTTAGATAACACAAATAAGCTCGATAGTTTGCCCACGCGAGAACATGCCACGTGTGAAAAACATGATGTGCCCAAATCTAAGCCTCAAACTGACATCGTTTGGCCTTGTGACTTATTGATTGTCACTGCGAATGCGAATCTAATAGGAAATTGAACGCGTTTGAATTCGATAGGCACCTATGTTAAATCATTGGAATTCGTGGCAGCAAAACATTTTCGGCTCGGAATTTACCATTCAAAATGGTGGCTTCGATAACGTTTTTCATCAATTTTTTAATGACCCATCGCGTGTCATTGCACAGCCATGGTGGGTTCAAATTTCGAAGTAAAATAACCGGAGATTCAACTTTCTATCAATTTGTATGATACCAAGTTGCCTGGCAACGACTGCTGTATCTTGAAGTTTAAATCGTCGACGTCCACATTTTTTGCTGACAAAATGAGTCTTTCTGCCAGCCACGCATGATTTATGTATTATGTGCGTACATCGGGAAATATGCGGTCAATGACAGCATTTTGTGAATCAACGATAGTGCAGAATTTAGTGGACAATTTTATGCATTCAGTATTTTATTAGACATTAACTTTTCCATCACCAATATCTAACAATTGGTCCGAGAATGTGTCAGCAGATGAATCTTGTAGCATTTGGAAGCGCGTGTTCATTTTTAGCTGGACTTTTTCAATATTATGTCACAGTGGCGATGATTTCAAGCAAGCGTTGATCTCATATGCGTACGGTGAACGTAGATAGGAACACCCTATTTGCCTAGCGTTATGAAATATACTTTACGACCTATTTTCATATCTACCAAATACACATAAAAAATTTCATAAAAATCGGTCGAGCCGTTTCGGAGGAGTACGAACACAAACACCGTGACATGAGATTTTTATATATTAGACTGATGTATTACATAAAATGCATGATCTAATCCATGCTCAGGAATTAATATTGTCAGATGCATTAATTCAAAAATAATAAGAGCAGTAAAAATATTCTGAAATTTTGCAATATTACAAATCTTCTATCATTCTATTTTACTTTTTATCTCAACATTTATAAAACTTCGTCATTTAAATATTTTGAAACAATTCTGCAGTGGAGCAGATTTTATTTGATTCTATGGTATTCATTTTTTAAAATAAATAAACATTTCTTTCATACAGTTCAAATTGTAGAATTTTCTCGTTTCTTCATGTGCTCAAAAAGTAGTTAATTTATTATTTCAAAATGGGATTTTAATCTAACTTAACTAGGTTTATATGCATTAATGTATTGCTTGAAATTGAAATTATGTGAGCATTAATGTTTTATATAGAAATCATGCTTAAATAAATATTTATGTTACTTGAGTGTATTAATGAAATGTATGAATGTTTTAAAGAATTAATTTATTGAATAAAATGGTGGACTTAATGCGTATTTGAATTCATTCTAAAAAATTTGAATTGTAGAAATATTCTGAAATTTTGCAATATTACAATTTGCATGCTATTATTTCTTTAGGAATTTTTAGATTATCCTTTTTATTTCGAATCGCATGAAAATATAAATGAATTGATTACGAATTTAATTTTTATCTTTCTGGCAGTTGGTCAAATTGTTTCAAAGAAATACTTGAGCATTTAAAGAAAATAGATAAAAATTATATTTATTCAGAATATGTCAATTTCTTTCACATGATAATTCTTATGTTTCATATGATTTCTCAATAGTTTTTATTTTTCTTAAAAGAAATAATAATAAATTTATTTTGACACAATGACCAAGTGTAATTAATAAAAACCATTTCCATTCATTTATATATTTTAAATTTTCAAAAGTTGATCAATTTTGAATTAGATTTAGTAATTCATCATGTATTTGTAAAATAAATAGTTTAAAAATTTAAAAGATTTAATGATAAAAAAATAATATGACCTCTTATCTTCTCACAGTCATATATATATATATATATATATATATATATACAAAAGTATAAAAATCAAGTTAATAGGAAAAACAAATAAACCAAATAAAAAAATATAAAAAAGAATCCGGCCTGAAGACTTTTTCAAGGGTCACCCTAAGGCAGGGATTCAAAAAAAGGGATTTTTTTCTGTTAAGGAAATTCAGACAATTAAGTCTAATAATGATTCCTTCGTGACCCGAAAATCCCTTGAAATTAGGCCCAAGAGACATACCATTTTAACAGAAAGGAAAATACAAAACAACAAATTAGAAGAAAAACCACTAATAAGTAAAAATACAATAACAAAAAAACAATAAAAACCAAAATACCATAAAATAACACTAAAGAAAAAACGAAAAGGCAAGAACATACCATCAACAGTCAAGGAAATTTTAAGCTATCGATTGTGATTCCCGCTTATTAAAAACACAAAGCTAACGGTAATTTAGGTAAAAATTGTAAGCTCCCAGCGCCATCTATTGAGTGATATAATATGCAAGGAAAATTCTATTTTTTATTTAAGCCAAAAGGATTGATCCCAAACCATACCTTGTTTAATTAAAAAATTGACATTACAGTAATTTTTAGGAAATTCATTTTTAATTAAATTATTAATGAGGTTGTTTGATGCTTCAATATAGGAATTTTTATTATTGCAATCCCATAACCTTGTTAACTTGTTGATCCTGTTAACTTGTGAGAAAATTAGATTTTTGAAAATTTTAGAGTTTAGATTGGAATGGTAGTTACATAGTTTTGTTATTTTGAAATTGAATTCATCTCTTTTATCGTATATACCGACTATTGTTTTATCATTATCAATTTCGATTTTTAAATACAGAAAGGTAGCAACAAGTTGATTTTTATTCGTTTCTGCAAGAATTAAATCTTTTGGATAGCAATTACGAATAGCAGAAACGAATAAAAATCAATTAGTTTCAATTGTTTAATTTAGTTAAATCAATGTCTCTTTAAGACGTCTATGCCAGAGCCATTATGGGACAGATATCGACATTTCGTCACAGTTTAAAATATGATACCTGTGATATCAATATATTTATACTCTTTTAATGTTTCGTCTAGAATGTTTTCAAGTTCCATATTTCAATGACAGGTGCTTAAACGTATTCGTTTTATGTACACTAGAACTGCGTATATGTATTGTTACGAAATTTTCTTTACCGGGGTTCGTTTGGATAGTGGAAGTGATATGGTGTGTAGAACGCTCAATCAGCAGACGGTAGTAGAAAATAAAACAACGACGTTTATTTACACGAAGACACACAGGACAGCACAAAGCGACAACTATATACAGCACGGAAGACGATTATCTTCACCCGAGACGTGTAGCATACAACAGCAGCATACAACCAGAATCTACTGCAGACAGTAGCGCACAGCTTAGTTCAGCACTAGCTTGCCTCAGTCGCTTCCGACTCCTCCGTCTTCTACTTCTCCGACTCTGGCTCGGATTACTGACTTGACTGTCTTCGACGACTCTGTCGTCTCACTTCTCCACTCCGTCTTCGGACTTCTCGTCGTCTCGACTACTGGCTTCGTCCTCCCTTGGCAGTGGCGGTCGCTTCCTTTTATAGGTCTCAGGAGGCGGGGCTAGAAGCCTCTCAACCAATCAGGAACGTTCGAGGCGTATCTCGGTTCCTACTGGATGGATCAGGAAAATTCTCGAAGTTTCGGGCACCATCTATCTTGGTGCCAAAGTCGCCAAATTTGTCGCCAAGTCGCCAAATTGTCGCCAAGTTTGTCGCCAAGCTCTGGGACTTCCGACGCACTAGTCCCATTCAGATGACTGTAAAACTCTCTTTCCATTGATGGAAATAACTATGCTGGGAAGCCGAATTGCAGGTTTGTAACAGTATCTATTGATATTCAATAAATTAGAGTTGAACATTAAATTCTGCTCTTCCAGAATTTACATACTCTGTAAGATATCCAGATACTGAATAGGGACCGCGGTGGCTTGATGGTAAGGTCTCGGCTGCAGAACCGGAGGGTTTCAGGTTCGTGACCTGATTCCATCGAAGAACCGTCGTGTATACGGGTCTAGTGCACGTTAAATTCGTCCGGGCACGACGACCTCCCGCTGGTGAGGTGTGGTGTGGAGAGGGGTTGTCATTTCAGGTGTTGTCCTCATCATCTGACCTTTTTTAAAAATGACGAGTTCCGTCCCTAAATAGTCCTAGTGTTGCTTTAAAACGGGACGTTAATAAAACTATCGTTATCATTCGGAACGATAATAAAAAGTATTACTATCGCATATATTCAAAAGCATTTTTTTTAATTTATTAAAATTCAAGAAATATTGAAATAAAATTGATATAACTAAAACGCTTCCTTCTTGAACCTAAGAGTGGCTGCTACTCCCCTATATTAATAGCGTTGATGAAGTAATTTCAATCAAAGTTGATGAAATTAATCTTATCATACCTGTAGAAATACTATTTTAATTTTATTTGTTCAATTAGCATTGAGCAATCTGATTGGTTAATAATGCGCACAAAATGGAAAAATTAATTGAAGAATAAAATGAGCGAAATTTTTCCAGATATTGAGGTTGACATCTCTGTCAAAATGGTGGCAGGAAGGATGAAGAACCTTCACAGCGTATCTAAACACCAAACGCTTTCATAAGAAATAAAAATTAGCCATATAGGCACACTGACTGAGGTGGGGATTTTATAGTGGTTATTCCATCGAAAATGTTCAGTGAACAGTGTTTTTAAGATTTCTTTTTTTTTTTTAAATGGAAAGAAGTGAAATTTCCTTTAACGACATATCCATGTTCTCATGAACTTTCACATAAAGCTAAAATTGGTGAAATCTGACCAGAGGTTAGGGGTTATAGTTTTATGAATCGCCCATTTATTTTAAAGTACCTCTTTTGACGACACTGATTCACCAAGGATATTAGTCATATATAATACCAATTAAAGCTCTTAGACATAACATCATGTATATATTATACTGTCTACAAATTCTATTTTAACATCAAATTACTAAGCATTCACTTTGTAGTCTAATGTCTTATATATTAGTATTGGTTTCAGTAGTTTTATATATTTCTTATTCATTAAGAACATGAATATTCTTATGGAGATAAATCCCATGACGTCATAATACTGTTAAAAACATAATGGTCTGGTTCATCTATCTTCTAAATTTGGCGATATTATAACTTTTTTTTTTATTTACCTTAAAAGCTATACAGATATTAAAAAAACCTTTCTTTCTTAACTTTCAACAATGAAAGAGTATACCGTTGGTGTGATACAGAAGTTTGGAGAGGAACCAGGGGAGCTTGGTCAGCTTTTTTTCTCGTCATCTGACCAGAGCTCAAAATTACGAGATCTGTCCTGAAATAGCCTTATCGTTGCTGTCAAATGTGGCATTGATATAATGAACAGAATTAAAACTGCAACAATGAAAGAAATGCACGCGATTAAATATTTCAGAAAATACTAAAAATGGTGTAAAAATAATTTTTTCCCAATAACATTTTGGTGAATAATTGCCCGAAAATACCAAAAATTCGTCTAATTTTTAACCAATCAATATTTTTTAAAAAAAAGCAACAAGATGCTCATTCCTATTTCTCAAAGTATATCTGTGCTATTTTTGACAGTTTTATATCGAATGTTTCGTTCTGTAGAGCATCAGCAGATACAAGGAGATACTTTCGTTATTATTAGAAATATATGGATAGAAAATATTAAGATTTATTATTGGTGATTGATTAATACTACAAATGGGTATATTTCTTTATAGATGTGTCAAGCTTTATTTTCATTCACTTCAAGCGGGACTCAGATTTAAGTTTTAATCATAGCCTTTGTTTATTTTTAACTAGCTGATACCCGGAGAGTTGCTGCCGCAGAAAAAATAATTTGGGAAATATCGTTTGAAATTTGAAATAACTATCTTGTTTAATTAGGAAGGATAGAAAGAATGATATTTATTTTATTGTCGATAATGAATATATATTCATTGAAATTGAAGGGTATATAAGGGAGAAGTACAGAAACTATTTATTCTATTATTTGAATTTGTTACTATTTGTTATTCAAGTGATTTAGGGTAGACAATAGTTTTTGTTTTTCCGTTTTCAGTAAAAATAAATAAATGTCTTGACTGTTCGACTCGTAAACATCCGAGATACAACTGTCCATGTGAAAATCATGGATTTTTTAGGTTCAATCCCCACACTTGAAGTGATTGCGCCTTGTTGATGGTCATCGAGAATGCAGGTGGAATGGGGAATTGCAGTCCTTTGAAATAAAAAGGTATGTCGGTGAGAATAATGGGAATGTGTGGAATGAATATATCTTCTCCATTCGATTTTCCGTTAAGAATCGTTTCCTCGATTTATGCCGCATACTGGGTCTTCTGATTCTGATGCGCGTGATTGGGTAGCACATTAATGTTGCCTTCGATGTTGATATTAAGATTTAGAAACACGTGTGTTAAGAATTCAGTTAACCACGTGATCTTCCTGGGCGGAGCTAGCTGCCAATCATGTATCACGTGGTCTCCCTGTTGTTGTTTAGTATATATATATATATTTCTAGTAGAAGCGAACTGGACTCCTGTACTACAGGAAGTGTTTTCTCGGCTCTCGGCTCGGCTCTCCCGAGAGAGTTTTATGTGTAGTTCTCTAAGCCTTCTACCCTATTGCGTTTTCTTGTGCCTTTTGTTGTAGATGTTACCAATAAACCCCAGAAAAAACAACATGTGTCTTCAAGTCATTTCACCCAGATCACAATCTTCACTACCAAAATGAATTATTGTGCAATCAAGAAACGCAACAATAATTTATTTTACATGGTGCCGATCATGATGTAAGATGTGCCAGACATGATGTAAGAAGCTGCAATTATTTTCCCACTTACAAAGCGAAATGAAAATATTAATTTTATATTTTCCGGGGGGTGAATTTTAACTGTCCTTAGAATTTCTAATTACTAATCACTTTTAAATAATTTTTTTTATATTTATTTCTACATAATACATTTAGATATTAATTCCTATTCCAACCAATTCCAATTCCCCGCAACCAACTTCCAAAGCATTGTTGTTGGCTTTCAATTGTTAGTAAACTCAAAATATTTCAATAGTCACCAGCTGTCATTGTTATAAACAGCAGCATAACTGTTTATATGCTCAACAAAGTTACTAATGCAAACAATCTAACAGAACAAACAATGAATCCCTGCTCTGTTGCTTTCTATTAAAATTCATTCACTGTTTTGCAACCGAACGTTGTGCGACTTTTTGTTTTGCTGAGTAATGATGCTTAGTGCGATTTTCGGGAATTTCAATTAGGCTTTGGCCATCGTTGTGTTCCTCGTCTTTGTGACGATTTGGGAAAAACTAGAATATTTCCTTTTCCCCGATGCACCATCTATCGGGGTTGTTGATTCAGATATAGATTTGGATCTTGATAATACGGATGCACCATCTCATCCGCCTGTTCAACGAGTCGCTGTTGTGCGCTCGTATACAGTTTATAAGATCTGCTAGGCTCTGGAGCTACCTGCTGAACTGCTTCCTATTCAAGTTCAGAAGATTGGAGCTCCCATTGTAAAATCGCTTGCGATTTACAAAATATGCTGCGCACTGGATTTATCGGCATGCCTGGCTACTATAGGAACACCAGTTGTGGAGTCCTATGCGGTCTACCAATTTCGCATGGCCCTGGACTTTCCAGCTGAGTACCGACAACGGCAGAATGCAGTGTAACATCAAAACTGTCTTCAGCTGCCCAATAGTGTTGAAAACTGTCTTCTTCGGTTGCCGAATGCTGCATCAAAAACTGTCATCGGATCTGGATGCGGTTTCAAAGACTGACATCGATTGTAGAATGCTCTTTCACAGACTGTCGTTACTTAAAAGATGCTGTCTTGGAATCAAGAGAGCCGTCAGATGCAGCGATGAAGGGAGGGTTGGCGAACGGGGAACGAGAGTAGCACACCTCCACGTGGTGTTCCCTGGGCAACGGGGCAGTTCCCGGGAACTGCAACGGCTAAGATGCTACTCAGCAACAAATTTAAATAAAGAATGTTTAATTAATCCGGAAAAAAATTGTACTTATTTTTAAGTTATAAATTAACATTTCCGGGATACAAAATTCCACTCCCTTTGTTAAATATTACACACAGCTTTTATTTATTTACTGTGAAATTTCTGTTGAATTTGAAAGCAAAAAAATGGAAACTACTTGCATAGAAGCAGTGTTTCATTTTTGATTTATAAATACCAATTTTTAAAGGTAAAATAATCTTCATTTCAGGATGGTGGTTTGAGGGAAAGAAGTGACACCAAAGATTTATCTTTTATATTCTCTTTTCTATTACGCATTCGTAGCAATATTTATTTTAATTCGAAGATGTAGGTTGATTAAAAGTCCCGTACCAGCTTTATGACAGCCGATGATGAAAAAGGTAAACGCGTCAGATTTTGAAGCAGCCGATTGTCATTAAGTTGAACACAATATGTAATGATTATTTCGATTTTCATTTATTTATTTATAAATAACATTCCATTTAAAATATACTAGATGACCTGACTGTTTATTCTATTATTAATATTTGTTGTGCCTTTTATGTGACTCATATGCACTTCGAAATGTGCAATTGATGGAAATATAATTTGAATTTTAAATGAACTATGATGAAACTTAATTAGCGTCTTCCTTCTATTACTTATCATTAGTAAATGACGAAATAGCAAATCGTCATAAATCATTTGCTTTTTTCATTAACTACAGAATTTTAAAACATACGGTTTGTTCAATTGGTTCAGTGACTTTACATTTTTCTGTAGTTATCGGGAAAATGTGGACTTTCAAAATGAAAATATTCATTAAATCGCTTCATTTTTTAAAACATTGAGTCGACATTTCAAAAATAGCTTTCATTAACTTTCAATTAGGCAACTTTTTATCACCTAACTCTATAATTTAAGCACAAAGAGCAAATGTTAATGATGCTGATAAAAGTATAGGCGTCATTTTATGATTAATTTTGTTAATGTCTTTGGAAAAATTCAGATTTTAATTAAGGAGATATTATGTTTCCTCCAAGTTCTAAATAAATACAAATTGAAGTTTAAATCAGCGCTAAGAGCAAATTTTTGTTCAGAATCTACTACTATTACAAGTGTTCTGACATAATGAATGTTATTTTATATTAGCTGTATATTAATTAAATTTGTCATAATAATCATGGTTGCATTCTTTTTTTTTGTCTGATGCACTTTTTTTATTTTTTAATACTTTTCCACTGAATTACACTCATAAGTGATAAACTTAATTCTTACTTCCATCCAAGTTTTTAAAAAAATTAACATTCTTTTTTTGTTTTTCACGTTTTAATTAGACTAATTACTTTGTTCCTAATTGCCTACGTCTGACTTCTGCACTATAAAGAAGAAAGGTCTTATAATCTCCTACATGGTTTTTGATGTTCTGAAATCTGATTGGTCTCTTGGCATGATGTCAATAAAATTATTTATTGTACAAATGAAAGAATTTAGAATTTGTTTTAAATAAATTTCAAGTAATATGAAAATCAAATTTAACTGTAAAATCTTAGGCGTATGTGAAAGGCATAGCTATCTTTCTTTGCAGAAGAGATGAAAAATTTCAGTTCTAAAATTTTAAGCATATGGGAAATGTTTGCATTTCTTTCCGAATATAAGAGTTGATAAATTAAAAAAAAAATCTTCGTGTGTTTGACATTCTAGTGGTGATTATAAGTGAATATTACCAAAGATAGCTAGTCTTGACAGTTTTGGAGTAAAAATACCAGACTAACTATTAACAGATGACCTCGTTTATTTATATTAAAAATATTAATTCCTTAAGAGTTTAAAACATGAAATGTATTCCTTCTTTATCCCTACGCACTTCGCTAAGCTATTCCTAAGGATATTATTACTATCTTTATTATCAAGTTCATGAAATTTGGAAGTTATTCAAAAATAGTTCTTGTATATTTATGAATAATTCAAAAGAATTTATATCATCTTTAGAAGATCGGAGTCAAACCTTATTGAAGAAGCAGTATGGAGTGAACATTTTAGTTATCACTTGTCATTTTCAAAACTATACGTATCCAAACGACGTGGCGAGATTTTTAGAATCGACTAGACGATTTTCTTCTTTAAAATTTGGCGTTATAATCCAGAGTGTTGACAGTAAAGGAGGGGTGTGTGAATCTTCAGGAGGTGTTGAACAAAATATACACGAAACAAAAATATAAAAAAGTCCATGAAATAAGAATTCAGGAATAAAATGGAAGGAATAGTGTCCATTTAAAAATTTCCTTAAAAGAAAGCCGAGATAAAGGATATGTAATAGTAATAAAAATGTATGTGATGCGATTAAAATATTATACTTTTTTATTAATTTCATTATCTTTCAATTTGGAGGATTTATTACATTCATAAAAAAGGTGTGCTATTGTTTGTTGTGTAAATGCGAAAAAAATCTTCAATATATCTTCATTATTAATAATAAAATCTCTTAATTTTTGTTTCATTATGAGTTACAGTTGTGGCTTAAATTGTGGAAACCTTATGAAGAAAATTGTATTTTGGAGATTTAATAGTTCGTAACACAATAGTATTTCCTCTAACACCAAAAAGCTATCAACCATTTTATAGCTAACTTAAACCAAGAATACAATTCATTAAATTATGTTCGCATAGTGCTATTTTGTTTTAACTTACAGCGAAATAATCAGAAGAAATAAGTATCAGTCCTTCAATTGATGAGAGTTAGTTTTTATTCATTTGAATGTAGTCAAGGAGCGTGATTGTTTATACAACCGATAAGATGATATTTTGATTCTGTTAGATTTCTGACATAGATGCCATGTTTTGGAGCTGAGAAGATGTCGTTTATGCAAGTTCTTTTTTGTGTGTGACTGCTATTAAGTTGGTCATTTTTTCCCATGTTCTATTTTGTGAGTTATCAGAAAGTAAAAAAATAAAAGAAATGGCACAACGATTTAACTGGCCACCCCAAGAATGCTGTGAAATTCTACTATTACATGAATAAGGCTGTAATTATAAGGAAATTAATAAGGAAATTGGGGGGGGGATTGAATCTTAATTGAAGGAGGTATTTCTAAATTTTTGAAGTAGTATAACGAAACACACAGATTATTTAAGGGAAAAAAAGTATACAAAACCAAATGAGGACAAAATAATTAGAAGACTGTGTCTGCATGAGGGGATAAAATCGTATAGGAGCATGCGAAATGAAATCACACTTGGTAATATGATGTTGAGTATGAAGATTATCCGACGAAGATTATTGAAATCTGGTCTAAAAGTAAAAATTCTTCTAAAAGCAGTATTCATTTTAGGAACAAAATTTGGGAACATTAAAATGAACAAATACCCTGTTGAGATAACAGCAAAATATGAAATTGAGCAAACTGGAATGATGATTCCAAAATCTCTCTATTTGGCAAAGATGTCATAAAATACTTTACGAAAATATGACTGCATTAAACTTAATGATTTGAAAACCATAATTAAAGGAAAAATTTACCCCTTAAATAGTGCAATGAGTAATTACTACATATGTACTTAAGTTTTCTTTCTTATAACAGCTGTTCCAATGCAAAAAATATTGCAACGATTACATTCAAACCTCGAATAACGACAAAACGTTAAAAAAATTGTTCCGCAGGAGGAGTAGCGAAGAGGACATCGTAACATTACATCCTAGATTAGCTTGTATCAGTCTGGTTTGAGCATTTGTTTGAAGATAATCCTTACTGGCATAAAATACTTAAGAAGATTTGCTTGCATGCATTACATTTACTATTAAACACTCAGTGTTGTGAACTGGAAATACAAATTTGAGTGATCAATGCCCAAAAATACATAAATGAAATACTTATTTTGAAATTACTGCCCTCTGTCTATGATATTTCTCCATATAATGCAGAACTGATAACAAAATTTTACTCCATGTTATCTTGCCACTATATGTAAAAAACTGGTTTCAAAAGAATCTTAATTCGTTATTGGAATATGCTCAAAGCTTAATGCAATTGAAAATCTATGGAGCTGGCTAAAGAATTTGTTACATACAAGCAACACAACAATAAAGGCCAATTAATTGAAGCCATGATCCTATCCGAGTCCATCATATAATAACAGTGGAAGAGCTAAATTCCATTAATGAACTTCATGGAATGACCTTGAAAACTAATTAACTAAATCATTAACCGCCATATGTGGGAATTTAAAATAAGTTATTGTTTTTAAATTTCCCTATTCTTCCCTATAACAGTTGTTAAAATATAAATATCATTACAACAATTACAGTCAAACCTTGACGTTTCGCAGAACGAGTGGAGAACAGACAATGTGAGATCACATGCTAGATTGGCTTGTATCGGAATGCGTGAACAGAATCCTTATACCTACTTGAAGAAAAACTGAATCAGCCGGCGTTGTCTAACGCGACTCCGAGGGTTTGAGCAAGTGCTTGTAAAACTATAATCAAAGAGATTTTGCTTCTGGCAAATAAAATGGTGATATGAGTAGTAAATAATGGCACAGATGAGCTGGTGAAAGAACATAGCCAAAATTACAGAGAAGCTCGTGGAGGAAAATAGCAACTGCACTCTAGAGCTTGTAGAGAAAAAGGCTGCGGATGAGACTTTATCAAGAGAAGAAGATATAATAGATATAACAAAGCAAAAACCTCATAATGAAATAAAAGAGATGCCGAAAGCTTGGGAAATTATTGCACCGTTACGTTGAGGAACATCACCCTGATAAGGCAGTAGCTACGCGCGCTACAAATTCATTTAAGATAATGTTGTGTCACATTTTCGCCAAATTTAAAAGCAGAACTAATAAAAAAGAACGTTAGACAAGCATGCAATATAAAAAGTGAGCATGCAATATAAAAATAAGTTGCATTATAATTTTTTTTGTAAATTTTCCCGAATGTCCAATTTATCACAGTTTCTTACGGGAAAAATGTTTTTTTTTTTTGGCATTATGAATAAGATTCTGAAATGGATTATGCTCATTATGTGAGGTTTCACTGTATTGTACTATGTTTGTGGTTAAATTACCTTTAAAATGGGGCTTAAACATGTTATTTCTTTTAATAAAATTTCTATTGTGGGTAATCATGTCTCAAAAATACCTTTTCTCGAAAAGGTTTCCACAATTTTTACCACTAATGTATTTTTATTTTTAATTTAATATCAATTGAATGAGACAGCAAAATTTCTCCCTTACTCTATAATAAAAGTGTTATCTGACCCCCCCCCCAGCATAAAACTGTGGATCTTGAACGCATGTATGTAGGACTGTGAACCGTGAATGGCTTAAGTCCTCAATTAAAAATGCATTTCGATGTTCGCAGCTTATTCTGGGAGCTATGAATAGAATATTCTATAAAATATACATCAGGCTATTTTCGTCGATGCTGCCAGATATTTATTTTCTAGATAGATTAAGAAATTAATTTGATTTGCTAAAAAATTAACGCCTCGAAATTAACTGAACATGACATGTTTTAAATATTCATGCAATCGCGAGAAAAAATTATATCGTAGTCTGTACATTGTTAACTTTTAGTCAAGCATAAATTATACGTAACTAATTATTACACTTGACTAAATTTGCTTTTGCTGAGCTTTTTTAACTTTATTTGACGATCTAAATAAAAATAGGAAGAAATAACGATATGAATAATAAAAATTAATATCTTTTTGTGTTCTGTATAAGCTATTTGATCTTATCTATAAATATACACATACCAGAAGTAAAAAATGACTTTTTTTCCGTTTGAATACGGTAGAAAAGTTTATATATATATATACACCCGGTTTATTTTTTCCCCCGTTAAAGCTCATAAATCCAAGAAACTCCAAAAGCAACCGGGTACATTTACTTTTATTACTTTTCCTTTTCAATTTGAAGAAAGGTGGGAGTAGATCATAATTCTTAAGGAAATTTTGTCATTTTCTTTAATTTTTTTCCTTTTTTTCTGAACCAACAGTATTCTGTTTCAGAAAGAGGCAGTAGAAATTTCACATTCGCACTTTATGAATTATTCAAGGTTTCGAGTTTTTAAGAATCTCAAGGAGGCAAGACAAGTCGTAACCGGAGGAAATATATGCAGAAAGATGGGCATAAAAACTATCTAAGTGGGGACTTCGTTAAGTAAAAAAATAAAAAAGAAGAGTCATTACATTCCAAGCTTTGAAGTATAGTATGAAAGTTGATATTTCATCCTAAAAGATAAAGCTACTTTTCTATTCGTAGAAATGACAGTTAGAAGTGTTTTTACCGTGTAAAGCAAATATGTGTTTAGATAAAGACAGAGAATGAAATAAAGAATAACGCAAAACGGATTTTAAATCTATAAAAAAAACCATTCGGAGATATCACTAAATCCATTTCTAGTTTGAAATATTATTTTATTTATATCTAGGCAGAAATCAGACTAGGCAAATATTTATTGCCCTTAATTATTTATAGGATCGAACCATAAAATGGAAAAAAGCTTAACAGATATAATTTAGCATCAATTAATTAATTAACAGGCTTGTATTTTTTCGCCTCTGTGAATGGAGGATTGATAAACTATTTATACGCAATATTTCAGTGCAGTTCTAAATAATAGATGATGAGAGAATTAAAATTAATTCTAAATAAAAGAAGATTAGAGGAATATAAACATGGATATGAGTTTTAATGATGCTAGAGCCAACCTTGGCTAAACTGCACCAGGAATAAAAGTAATCCTAAATAATAGGAGATTAGAGAAATAAAAGCAATTCTAAATAATAGAAGGTTAAGTGAATAAAAGCAATTCTAAATAGTAGAAGGTTAAGTGAATAAAAGCAATTCTAAATAATAGAAGGTTAAGTGAATAAAAGCAATTCTAAATAGTAGAAGTTTAAGTGAATAAAAGCAATTCTAAATAGTAGAAGTTTAAGTGAATAAAAGCAATTCTAAATAGTAGAAGGTTAAGTGAATAAAAGCAATTCTAAATAGTAGAAGTTTAAGTAAATAAATGCAATTCTAAATAGTAGAAGAGAGATTAGAGGAATTAAAGCAATTCTAAAATAAAAGAAGATTAGAGGAATTAAAGCAATTCTAAAATAAAAGAAGATTAGAGGAATTAAAGCAATTCTAAAATAAAAGAAGATTAGAGGAATAAAAGCAATTCTAAATAATAGAAGATAAGAGAAATATAAGAATGGACGTGAGTTTTAATGACGCAAGAGCCAACCCTGGCTAAACTGCACCAGGAATAAAATCAATCATAAATAATAGAAGATTAGAGGAATAAAAGCAATTCTAAATACTATAAGATTTGAGGAATAAAAGCAATTCTAAATACTATAAGATTTGAGGAATAAAATCAATCAGAGATTTGATAATTAAAATTATGGCAAAAGAAGAGACAATCAAAAGATAAAAAAATTGTGATTTAAGACTAAATGCCGATAAAATCCTGAAGATTTTCAAACTAACTGTTTAGATCTTTAACTAATTTATATAGGAACATAACTAATTTATATAGGAATTATACTTAAAAGCTAGTATGCATTTTAAACTCAATGAATTATTTTATTTTAAAAATAATTTTTGCTTTCGTGCTCTTTTTGGAATAACTTAATTCCAAACGTGTTTCTCATTTTGCCAATGCCCATGCTCTAAAGAATACAGAATCTAGTTGCAGTCATTTTAAACTGTCTTTCATTTAGCTGTCTTGTAAGATTGTGCAATATTTTTAACATTTTTTTTTCTTTTTCAAAATACTTAACATGTTATTTCTTTGAATTTGGTACGTTTGGACTAAAGCTGCTGTAAAATACTTAAAGTTGTAAAATGCACATTTCAAAATATTACTATTTATATAAATATTTATGAAAAAAAATCTAAAGATATATTTTATCAAAATTTATTATTGTCAATAAACAGATCACATATAAGCACAATTTAGAATGTGAATCATTAACACATTAAGTAGTTCTTGGTACTTGATTTAATTATATTAACTCATTAAAAGCTTGAATATAATTTCTGTTTGCTTGTTACAATTTTCATTATCTTTTTTTTTTTTTTTGTGAAGACATAATAATTGTAAAAATTGGCAAGCAACTTTAAATAGTTTTTTTTTTTTACATAATTACTTTAATCAATGCTGTACTGTAACCCATTTTTGTAAATTTCAGAATTTTTATAAGAGAGCTCGGAAAATATAAAAATGTTGTATTTTAAAAATATGAAGGGAACTAGTAGAGCAAGATAGATATTATTCTTATAATAAACATTATACGGGGCGTTTATTATCAGAAAGATCATTCAATCGCAAATACACTGGTGTGCGAAACTTAAGCAACAGGTATGTTTTTTGCCATAACACCACGAGAAATCATCTGAGAG
Source organism: Argiope aurantia (assembly GCA_026543865.1). NCBI lineage: Eukaryota > Metazoa > Arthropoda > Arachnida > Araneae > Araneidae > Argiope > Argiope aurantia. The sequence goes on from JAPMOR010078621.1 coordinate 869,328, forward strand.
ACGTGAAATTCAGAAATGAGATACAATATTTTGTTCTGAAAGAATGACGAAAGCATAGTTGCGCAGAAATGAATACAATGCTTACAGTATGGAATCAAACAAAAAAATGGCTTTATTGAACTCATAGTATCGTTACACATGATTGTCTGTCCAAGAGGAAGAACAGCAAGCAGATGTTCCTTAGTATGGGATATGCCCTCCCCTTACTGCAATGGTTGCTTCGCACCGTCTCCCCATACTCAGCACCAGATTGTCCAACAGTTCTTGAGGTAAGAGTGCCCATGCCCACGGTCTCTTTCCGTGATGTTACTGGGATGAAACCGTGTCCCGACCTCTCTCCAAATCAACTGGCGTTGGGAATCGCTTGTAACATCACGGAAATGGACCATTTCGGTGGTCCTGGAGTTGTCGTCTGCGGAGGCATTATAATGAACGGCCGGAATGAGCTCCACGTTTTCGACAGAGGTTCTGTAACTGGAGATCGCTATTATCAGGAGGTGATCCTTCCCCATGTGCGTCTGTTCCGAGGTGCCATTGGATCAGACTTCGTTTTTATGGATGACAATGCACGGCCACACAGGACTGATGTTGTTGAGGAGCTCCTGGAAAGTGAAGATATCACTCGAATGGATTGGCCGGCGTGCTCCCCTGATTTAAATCCGATAGAACATGTGTGGGATGCTTTGGGGAGACGTCTTGCGGCACGATTACATCCTCCTGGGAACACCCGACAACTTAAACAGATGCTGATTGAGGAATGAGGATTTAGTAAAGCGACTAAGTACCACATTCCATTCATCTAGCTCAAAGAGTATCTGAGTTATTGCATTCACAAGCAAACAAATAATTAAGAAATTGTGTTCTTCTGTCCCGAGGAGATCTAAAACGCAGAGATCGTCAAAAGATTCGAAATTTTGATGAATACTTAACATATTATTTAATTAACATGTGATTAATATATAATACTTTCACCTCTTATACGATAAAGTAAAAATATACAAATCAGTACAAAGATTAATGTCTTTGGTTAAACGAATGCTTAGGGTCAATATTAAGTTCTGATAAACAAGAATTGGATCTAAAAATAATTCCGAAACTATGTTTTCCCAACTCGATGAGATTTAAACCCTGCAGATTTATCAAAATCTTGAATATGAATTTTGGATGATTAAAATATTTTCACTCCTAATACGGTAATTAAAAATGTATAAACAAAGCACAAAGATTAATGTCATAGGTTGAAAGAATGCTTGGGATAGATATTAAGTTCTGATAAATAAGAATTAGATCCAAAAGTAATTCCGAAACTGTCTTTTCCCAACTCGATGTGATCTAAAACATGCAGATTCGTCAGCAGATTATACGGTTTATTATACTTTCACCTCATATACGATAAAGTAAAAATGTACAGTACAAAGGTCTTTCGTTGAACAAATGCCTTCGGTCAATATTGAGTTCTGATAAATAAGAATGAGATCAAAATAATAAAGATAAGAAAGGTAAAAAATAATTCCGAAGCTGTGCTTATCTATCTCGAGAAGATCTAAAACGTGGATATGCAGATTCGTCAGCAGATTATACGGTTTATTATACTTTCACCTCATATACGATAAAGTAAAAATGTACAGTACAAAGGTCTTTCGTTGCACAAATGCCTTCGGTCAATATTGAGTTCTGATAAATAAGAATGAGATCAAAATAATAAAGATAAGAAAGGTAAAAAATAATTCCGAAACTGTGCTTATCTATCTCGAGAGGATCTAAACCGTGGATATGCAGATTCGTCAGCAGATTATACGGTTTATTATTTATACGGTTACGGATCTAAAACGTGGATATTCATGAAAATCTATAATTCGAATTTTCGACGGTTACAACATTTTCACCTCGAATGCGTTAAAGTAAAAATGTACATGTATAATACAAATGTTAATGTCTTTTTTGAACGAATGTTTACGGTCGATATAAAGTTTTGATAAACAATAATTGGATCCAAATAATAAAGATCCAAAAATAATACACAAACTGTATTTCTCCGTCTCGAGGAGATAGATCTAAAACGAGGAGATTCGCCAAAATATTGAATTCGAATTTTTGACGATTGCAGTACAATCACCTCTTATACAGGAAGATAAAAGTGTACAAGTACAGTTCAAAGTTTAATGGATTTGGTTGAACGAATGCTTACGGTCGATATTAAGTTCTGATAAACAAGAATTAGATTCACTACTTCGGAAAAAGGAGAATCCGAAAAAGATTGGGACACTTCCGTAATATATCGCTTTCCTGCAAGTAACAAAAAATATTCAAGAAAAGCAGAGAAACAAAATAAATTAAGGCTTTATAATTAATCCCATATATATATTTTTTTGCTTAAAGCTTAAAAGCTTGTCTAGTCTGTTGGGGAGTCTTTTCACTTTTGAGCGTGATTAACGGTTAACGAATGGATTAGGGCAGTAAAAAAAACACCTTTAAAGCGATCTTGTTAAAAAAACACTAAAAGCCAGTAGACGGAAAAGTATGCCGCCCAAAGAGGATTATTCTGGAATAAATTTTTTGGAATCTTTTTGGATCTATTCTAAGACTATTCTGACGGTTAGTCTTAAATAAAATTCCTTGCTGCGAAATTGAAAAAGAAACCGAAATTTTAATCTGTTTTTCAAATTTTTTTTATTTTTTTTATTTTATCAATTTATATGTTAAATCTGGCGTTAGAAATACCAAGTAATTTTGGAGAACTAATTGATTTATTTTATTTATATTATATTAAATAATCTAGGGGCAAATTTTATATGAAATTTTAAAAGTTATTTCATTAATAAATATTATTATTTGCCTAAAGAGAAATTTCTAATTTTTTGATTATTATATATTGACAGCTTAAAAAATTAGCATCATAATAAAAAAAATTATATTGCAGTTGGGAAAAATATTTATTCAAAATTTCTTCAGGGAACAACGCACAATTATTAAAGTAGCTGGAATTACCATAGGAAAACATTTCATACTTATTAACAGCTGAATCTTTAAAGTAAATTTCAACTTTTGAAATCCCATTCTTGGATTTAAAAAATATATTTGATGATATAAATTCTTGCATAACGCTTGCAATTATATCAAATGTTTTTGAGATGCAAACAAATTGTTGATTTTATACAAAATCTTAATGTCATCACCACAAACTACTTGGAATGACTGATTATATGTTACCACGACAACCTGATTGCGGTGGCGGATTTCCAATTAGTCAAACCAGACAACAGCCTGAGACCTTCAAACCAGACAGCAGCCTGGAGCCTTTGGGCTGAGAGAGAACTGCAACAAATCGTTTCAAAAATCTTATTAGCCTAGCTGACAAATAAATTTCTAAAATATTCCATAAATAACATATTTCATTTGTAAAATATCCCATAAATAATATATTCCATCTGTAAAATATTCCATTGTATAAGGATAAACTTATCAGTTTGCCAAATGTCATCAGGTTCCAATCCATTTCATTATACTTTTATTTACTGTTTTACCAGCTTTTAAGATAAATTTTATGGACTATATCCACAAAATGAATACATGAACAATGTTTTCGGTGCAGCATATCCTAGCGCCAGGATATTACCACATCCAATCTTATCCATTTCAATGCATTCCATTTCTAATTCCAGAAATTAGAAACAAAACAATTTATACACTGGTGTGCAAAACTTAAGCAACAGGTATGTTTTTTGCCATAACTTCACGAGAAATCATCTGAGAGACGTGAAATTCAGAAATGAGATACAGCATTTTGTTCTGAAAGAATGACGAAAGCATAGTTGCGCAGAAATGAATACAATGCATACAGTATGGAATCAAACAAAAAAAAAGGCTTTATTGAACTCATAGTATCGTTACACATGATTAAAAATCGTATAGAAATACACTAAATTTATTGTAATAAAAGAATTTAAATTAGGATTTTAAAGCACCTCCAGTTTTTAAGACTTCCACTAGTTCGGCAAAACTTCTAGTGGGATCATTTCTGTCAGTTTATCAATGCAAAACTTCAAAATGGAATGATCTATATGAAATACGTAACAAGCCTTAAAAAGGAAACAAATAAAAAAAAAAACATTTGTTTGGTTCAGAGATCGGACGAAATTCATAAGGAAACTCCGTTTTTCAGCCAAAAAGTATACATATTTAATTTTTAAATTATATTATATATATATTTAAATCTAGCAATATTTAATTATGTGAATTGAACTTTACAAATTATCATTTTAATGCTATAGAATTTCTATAAATTTCTATATAATATTTGGAACAAATATATTAGTTGTCCTAACCTCCGGGGGGCACCTCGAAATGAGGATGAGAGGCTTCCGGTATGGTGGTTGGATCTCGCCACCCTGGTGGGTATATAAATAGGTGGGGGATCTGGCTCCCCCCATCGATGACGACGGGACATACTTCATTCGAGAAGGGTTGTACCGTAGCCGGCGATGGCCCTTAGGACTCAACCACAGTTCCCGCCAATGTTGCTGTTACGGCGTCCTGGTCATTCAGTATTCTTAATCCGTGTGCCTTCGAGCCGGTCGCAGAGTCTGTGACATTAGCCGTGTGTTTTTGTAAAAATAAGAATTCGAAAACTTAAGAATGTGGAGAGAAAAATAATATATTGTTTTTGATCAATAGGTTAAATCCTCGACTGTTTGAATCCTCGAAGATATAACTATCCATCCATGCGCATATGAACGTAATGAATTTGACATCAGTACTTTCGATCAGAAACAAAGCTTGCAAACAATCATTCAGAAGGGAGGAACAAAATTGAGCAGTTTTCTTTCTCTTAGCGACTAAGCTAAACGCATTCGATTTTGCCAGCGTGGGAGTAATTGGGATAATTGGAATAATTTTAAAATAATCCTGTTATACTATCGAAAGTTCCTTTTACTTTGTCGATACGAAATATATAGAAAGTATTTGAACTTGGGATATTTGCAAATCTCCATGATTTAGACCTCCCTGTGTTTGAAAGACACGTTTTCGGAAAAATGTCTGTATGTGGTTAGAGCTACCAGATGGAATTTGGATCAAGCTAGCCAGATGAAATTTGGCATACAGTGAAATTCCTGTCATATTTTGAGCAAAATCTATTAAGATAAAATTTGTCTGTCCGACAGTATAAGTTCATACGATGACTTCAAAATGAAGAGAGCTAGACATATAAAATTTGGTAGCCAAATTTAACATCCATAATATGGACACCTATCAAATTTTGAATAAATCCATCTAGAAGTTAACCGCCTGTCGGTCTGAACTTTCAGAAACAAGAAAATACGATAACTCAAAAACGCAGTGACATAAATATATCAAATTTGGTAGGTGATTTTGGAACTGCATTTGTAATTCTGTGTACAATGTTTGCTTCAATCGGTTGGAAAAAGGCGTTGAAACATACATTCGATTTTAGGATAATATTAATTATATGCCAATGATTATTCGCCGAAAGCCCTAGTCATGCCTTATACGATATATTCAGTAAAAATACTAAATCCACGCCAAAGGTTAATATTTCGTAACATTTGTACCCCAATGCCATAAACACAGATTCGATTTTCGGATACTATAACACCCATGGACAATGATTAATAACCGAAACACTAGCCAAAGATTATACGATTTATATAGTAAAAATACTACTATCCATGTCAAAGGTTAATATTTTGTTATATTTCTACGCCAATGCCATGCAAGGCGTTCTCTTGGATAACTTCTTTGTAACAAAGTACGAGAAAAAGTTTTGGGGTGACCTCTCCCGTTGTTTTGTAATCCTTTTATAAGAAGATGCTTTCCTAAAAATGTTAATTAACACTATTCACACTAGTTTGAAATATTCAACCTGAGTCTCAATAAAAAAAGAAAGATTCAGATTCTTATTTATTTACGATCTGTCGTTTTCGATTTCGAATTCAAGAGCTTTTTTTTCTATTTCAGAACTAAGCTGGAAATTTATTTATTTTTCTTCTCTTTCGTAAGGCTAAGACGAAAAACGTAAAGAAGAAACGCGAAAGGAAGTTCCTTCTTTACTTGAAAGAAAGGAATAAGATTACTTCATCGTCTACTGTATCAGGGGATCGGATCTAATTACATTCATTTAAAATTCCTGTAACCTGTTTCGTTAAAATTATCAGTTTCGGTGTTTTTTTATGTCGTTATCATTGGTTTGCCGTTTCGTGCAAAAAGATCTTTTTTTTTATTCGTTCTTAAAACACATTTATTCCAAAAACGGGGTAAAAAAAGAAAACTGGATGATGCCGATAATAATGTGACAGCGGCCTTGCACCGAAAATTAAATTCAGACAGAAATTTGTGGGGATTTTTTCCCCCGATCGATAAAGAAAAGGGACGAAAAAAGTTTGATTAGTTGGGATAGAATTTAAAAAGATTACACTTAGGGTTTACTGCCAATGCAATATTTTCCCTGTGATTGAAGAAAGGATAAAGATTTTTTCTCCTGTTATTAGTAAGCATATCAGGGAAATATTAGCGATGAAATACAGTATTTTTATTTTAAGTAACGCAAGAAATATATATATATTTAAAAAAAAAATATTCCGGGAAAATGCAATGGAGATTAATAGTATGTATGTATTAACAGGGATTCATTTTGAAAGTAATAAGGCAAAAATTCAGTACACGTAAAATAGAATAATATTTGTAGTTTTTATCATGTGAGAACATAATGTTATTTTGATTTCGGGTTTTGGAATCCTCAAATTGAGCAGAAAATTGGCGATTAAAACGGGGAGGTAACTGGCGATTTATCACTTTTGAGGCATGAATTTTTCGCCTTTAAGTTTGTTGGAAAATGATAAAGAAGATTAAGTCGCCAGCAAAAAGTTACAATTTGGAGTGAATACCCACCATGTACCTGATTCTCATATCTGGCCAATAAAGGGCAGGGTCGTAATTAGTTATCGTCTGAAGAAACATAGAAAAGAAAATGGGAATGAACGCGAAACAGCGTGGAGAAATAAGGAAAGTTATAT
>JAPMOR010078621.1:876458-937800 GCA_026543865.1 Argiope aurantia
ATATATATATATATATATATATATATATATATATATATATATATAAATTAATATAAATTTTTCTAGCTCGTAAAAAAATTTTAGAGCTTGAACGATTTTAAGATAGAAAATGGGGGGGGGGCATTGTTTTGTGAATATCGACGCATATTTAATCTGATAGTCATCTGATTGTTTAAAACCAGTTTAAACTGGTTTTTTACAAAAATAAAATTTGGCCTTGAGGAAAAAAAAATTGGAACTCGATTGGTTTCAAATTCATTATGGGTCAAAATCAAAGCCAGGGATGGTAAAATAAACCATCACTTTCCTAAATGTCGGTGATTGCGAAATATGAGTCAAGTGAGAACATGATATTTTTTCTGTCGGATTGATACCACGTGACTTTATAAAAATAATGTTCTCACATAACTTGATATTTGCGATAGCAGATTTCATTTTTTTTTTTTCAATTCAGCGATAAAGAATACATTATGTTAAAGTAGATATTATACATAAATGTGATATTTATATCTTCCATGGCGAAAAAAAAAACCCAACTAAAATATGTTGCGAACTGTAAAAATAATTTGCAAAAAATTGGCAATAAAGGCTTTTTGATAGTTAGAATTAACTGCCTCCTGTAGGTTATTCAAGAATCAGATTTTATCAGATGCTAAATTTGAGCAAAACAGCTTGTTGAAATGGAAAACATTTAACAATGCATATGATGTTCGATTCATGGTTGCATTTTTCTTTTGAATATCTTTTAGCTTAAACCATTGTGCCATTATTATATTATTACACTAGCCGCTTTTGACGATCAGATGATTCATTGGGGCTCATGGTGGCATTTAATTTTAATTAAATCGCTTATCAATAACATATTCCCACCGCGAAGGTTAAGAGGATGAGAAGCTTCCGGCATGGGGTTTGGTTCACCAAGGTTGGATACGGAAATGGTATGGGGGTCGGCTACCTCCTATTGATGACGGGACGTACTTCCCACCGGTAGGATTGTACTATGGAGGGTGATGGCCCTTAGGACTCAACCTTAGTTAACGCTAATGCTGTGGTGCCGGTGCGATCAGTCAGATTAAACCATTTGCCTTGGTGGCGGATTGAAGTGGCTAATTTTGCGGTTATACATACCTTCACATCTATGATTCTGCCAAGAAACGATTTTTAAATATCAAACGGTCTTGCATATGCTCTGCTAATTAAGTTACTAATGAATTATAAATCTTTCTAATGAAAACTAGTCCCAAGATTTTATATTGCTTTTATTTATGAAATAATTCGTGTCATCTATCTTCTAATTTTCTCGGTTTTATAACTGATCATTTTATTCGTCTTTCAAGCTATACAGGTATTTATCAGATCCCTTCTTTAGCCTTCAGCACTGGAAGAGAAACACGTGATCAAATATTTGACGAAACGGTGAAAACCATTTTCAATTTTTGGACAGCAATGTAATCTATCTTTAAAAAAGTAGGCAAAATTTTTTTTAATCACCGAAATTCAGAAAAAAAAAATGTATTTCATTATTATTGCTTTAAATCTTTAAAAAGAATACATTTAAGTTGAAGATGATGTAAAAATCGTTGTAACTCTGTATGTGTTCTAGTAGAAAACAAGTCAAAATTTCGTTTAATTTTTAATTAATTAAAATGCTAATTAAAGTTTCTAGGATCACATTTCTTTCATTCAAACAGATATGTGCCAAGTATTTGTTAGTTCTAGGTCAAAAGATCTGTCATTCAAAGTGCCAAATCCACACACATAAGCTTACACACAAACACGCGCACACAGTATTTATTAGTGGTAGAGATTAGCGCAATTTCGAGCTGCAATTCTGGCATCCACAAACATGCTGTGTTTGTAATCACCCGGCATTGTTCATGTCACTATGCTTCCTTAACATAATAAGGATTACTATATTTTAATTCTTTGATGCTTTATGCATAATATAAGAATATGTCAATGTACAGGATACAGTACTGGGAGAATTAATTGGGACAAACACAAAAAAATTTCACAAATGTTGTTTAATTAGTATAAGTTAACTTACATGCAAGGTATAGCAATTTAATACAAAATGTGTCCTCCTCTAGATTGTATGAGATCCTGTATACGGTTTGGCATGGATTCCACTAAATTAGAACATGCATTTTTGATTTGTTCATCATGAAACGAAACTTTTATGGCATTCTCAATCTGTTGAGCACTCACACGTCTCTTTAAAATCTCCACAAATTTTCGATGGGATTTTCATCAGGAAAATTACCAGACCAATCTAAAACCGTTTATTTCAGTTTTTAAAAAAATCTTTGTTAGCTTAGAAGTATGGCATGGAGCAAGATCTTGTTGAAAGCAACCAACACCACCAGTAAACGTTTGCATCAAAGGCACAATTTTACTTTCTATTATAGAAATGTATTGTTTAGTGTTCATCTTCCCTTCAACTGGTACTAAGCTGCCAGGTCCCCCAGAAGTAAAATAACCTCAAATCATCTGTTTCTGAGGGTGCTTAACTGTTTGTATAAGATTTTTTCCCCTGATGGGTTCCCCACCACTTCGCCTGACAAATCTAGGTCGAAACCCTTGCACAAGAAAATGCGTTTCATCGCTGAATACAACCTTCTTCCAATCTTGTGCAGTCCAGGATTGATATTTACTGGCCCAATCCAAACATTTTTTTCTTCATTGCAGGTGTTAATAACTGTTTTCGGATTGGTTTTCTTGCAAATCTCCCAGCTTCAATAAGCCTTCGTCGAACTGTCGATGAATCCACGCTCACACCAGTAGCTAATAATTCTCTCTGAAGATCTCTACTTGTTTTGTAAGGATGCATTGCACTATTTCGTGCAAGAAATGTGTCTGTTCGAGGTGTGATCTTGCGTTTGCGTCCACATTTCCTCTTTCGTTTAGGAGACACTGTCCCAAAATTCTTTTACTGATTAATAATCCTAGAAACACTAGATTTTTTCAACTCCAACTGCTGCATCAATATCCTCACAGTCATAGAAGTATGTTGACTAAGGGTAACAATTCTAGTCATTTTACTGGGAGTGATATCCATTTTTTAAATACACGTCGGAATTAGACAATTCACACAAGCGATTACTTCTTACAGCAACTGAAGGGAAAATTTTTCCAACATGTCATGATCATGTGGTCACACCTGTTTAATATAGTCAAGGGCAGTCGCGCGTTGTAAGAAAATGCAGTTAAAACCGGTTTAAGGCAGAAAATCTCCGAGAAAGGATCAATTTTGTTAAAAAAATTCGTTTGTCCCAATTAATTCGCACAGTAGTGTAGATCTTGGAGTAACCTAATTAAATCACATAATTACGCTTAGGGGAAAATATCTCATTTAGAAAAAGTCTTAAAATTTTAGTTAACTTTTTTCATTAAAAATTCATTGAATTGTAAATGTTTCCGTCCATGAATTCGAGCCATTTCAACGAATGGAGCCATTTTGTCACAGCATTAAAATTAATATTTTGTATACAAGGTGTCTCAAAACCTTGAACGCGGATTTTATTCCTTAGATATTGATCATAGACATATACAGTAAATTACAAAGTTACGTAAAAAAAAAGGTACAAAATTTTATGAAATCGATTAAAATTTTCAGGGGATTAAGTTTAAAAAATACAAAATTTAAATTTTTATAACTACCCGGTACAAAAAAAATTCTCAGTGAGAAAAATGTGACCCATCCATTAATAAGGTCATGTACAAAATTTCAGAATTTTATCATGAAAACTCTCAATGATATGTTGAAACAAAGTTGGCGAATGGTCAATCACAAATTAAAATAATTAAAATACAAATGTTTACAGCTTCAGTGCAGATGACGCGACACATGAATTCGTCAAAGGAAATGAAATATGCTTCATATTTTTAGTTTTTAATACAAATTTTAAAATCTATGCTTTCTGAATAATAATTTAAAATTTTATATCATGAATTACAGAATATAACTGAAAAATAGCACAGCCAGTGAACTTGTAAAAAAATTTATGTAATCTGTCCTTTAAGTAATCTTTCCTTATGTAATCTTTCTTTATGTAATATATCCTTTAAGTTATGTAATATTTCCTTTAAGTTATTATTTCTTGAAATTTTTAATACTTTTGAACCAATAAATAGCAAAATTATTATTTATTTATTCAATCATTACTTTCTTTGTTCATTTGTGTACGATCCCTAAAACACGAACATCCGACATGATTTTTCCTCTTTGCGAACTCATATCCAGGCATCGAAAAGTAGTTTAAGTCAGCATTTCTGTAGTTTTTATATCTTTGAGACTTTTTGTGATAAATTTCTGAAATTTCGTACATGATCTGATTAGAGGACGGGGCACATTTTACTCAATGAGGAATTTTTTTGTAAGGGGTCCGTATAAAATTTAAGTTTTGTATTTTGTGAAGTTTAATAACCTGAAAATTTTAATCGATTTCATAACATTTTACACCTTTTTTTATGCAATTTTGTAATTTACAGTATGTGTCTATGATCAACATTTAAGGAATAAAAGCCGGGGTCAAGGTTTTTGAGACACCCTGTATATATTCAATGATGTCTACCTTGTTTCAGTAAATATTTTTCTGTAATTTTAATTAATTAAAAATTTATTTTATGTATATCTTAATACTTATTGCAATTTTATACCTGTACATTACAATAACATTTACATAATTTATTTTTGTACATTATTGTTACTATATTAACGAGAAAAAGTTTTAAAATAGCATAGATAAAGAAGGATGAAACCTAAAACAATGTCATCCAATGATGTTTCGGGGGAAGGATAGAACTAGGAATTTGAGCCTCCCTTACCTTTTTTCTACCCATATACAGGCACATTGCACAATTTCTTAGTGCTTCTTCTCGAATCCAATTTGTTACCTCAACTCGTGTACCACTTGGACCAACCAAAAGTTGATATTGTTTCCATTATTTCAAAGACTTATATTTTAATATGTAACAAACTAATTCGTACACCTATTTCAACTTTTTTAAGAATCTTTACTTAGTCTTCTAACGTTATTGCTTCTAGGGAAAAGAAAATACATATTATTTAATAAAAACAAGAAAATACTGACTATATATTTGCTCTGCATGGTTTATGTATGTTCCTAAATTCCTCTATTACTTATTTATTGAAAAATGTTACATGATTTTCTGGTTTGATTTTAATGCGTAATGACATTTATTATTCTGAAAAAAAAATTCTTTTTTACTATACATAAAACATATATCTTTCTGAGAACTGTAGTCACATATACAAATCAATTTCTAAGACTTACCTAAGAGATTTTACAGGCATAGATTTGTTTGAACACACAAACTGGAAACTTCCTTCAATTTTCTAACAATAACGCTCTGAAAAAGAAGAGGGTTGTTAGATTTATGTTATAAACATTTAAATAACAATAAACTGAATTAAATCCTACAAGTCAATAACTAGTTTCTAAATGAGTGGCATAAACTTTTATTGAAAAAAAATAATCCTTAAATTAGCAAAAGATTTAAACAAAAACATAAGAAAGAAGTTTTATTAAACCCTGAACAAGATGCAAACTCTAATTCAACAATTAACTAATCGCAAAACTACCTTAAACCATCGGTAGCCATTTCCCCAAAACTTTCTTGCGGACTCTCTAATTAAGATGTTGTTCCAGAGAATGTATTGCATGACACTGGCAAACAATGGTTACAAAAGTTTGACTTCTGGCTTAAATTTGGTATTTTTTACTGAACCTATCATTTCCCTTACGCGATAAATCCCTGGCATGCGGATAATAAATCCAAAAATAAAGATTTCTTTTTAGATAAAAAAAATGACTGACAAAATATTGATACAAAACTACCCGTATAGTTATAAAATCTCACAACACATTTGATATATTTAAGTCACTGAGTTTTTGAGTTGTTGCGTTTATAAGCTTCTAAAATGACAGACAGACAAATGGCAAATCTGTTGGTGGACTTGGCTCAAATTTTGTTAAGTTTCTACACTATAGATGGCAACTCTATGAATCTAATTTTATCTCTCTAGCTATCTTTATTTTACAATTATCGTGTTAACTATCGTGTAACTTATATTCGAACATCCGGAGAGACAAGCTTCCATTGAACGAATTGTGCTCATACTTTGAGAGAAATATACAAATTTTGTTTTAATTCTATATACCAAATTTCATACATCTAGCTCAAAGCGTTTTGAGTTTTCTTTCTCACAGGCAGACAAAAGAACATTGTCCATTTTTTTTTAAAACTCAGTGAGGTATAAAACTTAGAGATTCATCAAAACCTCGAGCTCGAGCTTTTTTTAACGATTACAATATTTCCTCTATACAAATTATACGAGAAAGTAAGAATAAAACTAAAGAATTCAGTTTCCTTTTAACCTCTGAATGCTTCTGACTGAATATAATTGAAACAACCATGACTTCCATTGCTGAATTCAATGACATCGCTTCCATTGGTGCCGATTTATGTTGCTAATTGATAAACATTTTGCAACTTCAGAATTTTACCTTTCGCTATAAAGTAAGGTTTTAATGTTTTCTGTGAACAAACAACGTGATATCCTAAATAAATCTCAGACAAGAGGCTGTTAAATGCCGTATGTGATGAAATTTAGCGCGTGATTTTGATGCCATGTCGAACAGCGTTTCTGCAAACCAATTTATTTATTAGAAAATAGTTAAATCAGAATACACTTAGCACCATGTGTTATTAATTCTTACGATACTATTAATTATTTTTACTTTTATATACAAATATTATTTGAAATTTAAAATTGTTTTCACCCTTTTCTACCAGTGTGACAAACATTTTCTTGTCACATCAGTGTGGCTTCTTTCCTAATTTTTTTTATCGATCATAAATATATGATGATATAAAATACTATGAACAAAGAAAAATCATATTATAAAAAAATAAATTTGCTTTTAAATTTTCAATACACAGCAGTTTTCAAAAATGCAAGAAAAACAATTTCAAAACAAACACGCATTTCAAAGCGAATTATTAACAAACGATTTTCATTTCAACTTGAAAACATATTTAGTATAATATGTAGCGATTTAAATGTGGAAATAATCATTTCATATAGCAAATAATCAATATTTATTTCATCTTAAAAATATCTATTTCAAAATGTTTCATAGTAAAATGCTTTATTCGTGTATTTCAAATAACATGCATTTCAAAATTTATATGTTTCAAAATAAATTAGTAACAAATGATTTTTATTTCAACATGAAAACATATTTCGTAAAACATGATTCGATTTAGCTTTGAAAATAATCATTTCATATACCATGTATTTCAAAATATATCGTCCAAATAAGTAACGTTTATTTCAATTTGTAAAATGAGTCATTAATTATAATATGTGATTTTAAAGTTAGACATAAATGAGTTAAAAATGATAAGTAAAGACTACATTAAACATCATTTAATTTTATCTCATTTGAATTTAAATAATTTATTTGATAACTTAGCTGTAGCCCTGAATTTTCTTCAGAAGGCCTTTCTTGCGGATGGTCTAAAATTCTACTGCCATGCGTTATGATTCACAATAGACGTCATACTGCTGAATTTAGGATGTTCTAAAGCTTATTATCATTTAAATACTCTATCAATTGATTTAAATTATTGTCCTATATCACTGCATTTCAGGCTATTAAAGCCAGACACAATAATATATACGTATGAGCATTAATTATTCATTTAAATCACAATCAACTGAATATAGTTTGACGTACGTCTATTGTTTATTAAATAACGTATGGTGGATTCAGCCTGAATAAAAATAGTATTTCTATTGATTGCAATACATATAGAATATGGCCTTGTAATGTATTGGCAAATAAAAAAAATATTTTTTGCATTAATTTTCTTTTAAAATAACGAATTTTATGTAATTTTAATTTAATCCAAGTATTAAATTCATAATATCGATTTTTTTAAAACTTTTAATCAACGATTCTCAATCGTTTGGCATTTTGCACTCAATTTTCATTTTTGGTAACTTAACTGTAATTGTTACTAGCTGTTTCCACCTTCGTAGATTATTGTATTTTTGAAAATTATTATTATTCTAATTGCTGAAGGATTATTAATTTTTACTTAGTCCATTTATGTTTATCGTACTACATGATCTTTTACATACTATAGTAAGCATAATAAACTGAATGTACTATAATTACCGTTTATCATTCACCATCGACAATAAATTTGATAAATGTTATAAATTAATGAATATTTATTAAATTTATCAGTTGTTTTATAAAGTCACCAATTCGTATTGAAAAATGAATTAAAAGTTCAACTTTCAAAATCCTTTTTACCAATGGTTTTCATTAAGTTTTACGACATATATGCTATAAGATATCTAATGGATGTAAAGTTCGAAATGGCCATTTTGATCCAGATTTTGACATTGAAATATTATAGTAAATTTTATAGACATCAGGACGTTCTTCTAATTCTTAACAACGAAATTTTTAGCATTATTTGAAAATATTCATTTTTTGCAATTAAGAAATCGTTACTCCACAAAATAATGTGAATTTATTACATTCTGCATTACTAGTTGGTGATAAACTAGCCGATACATTTGATAAATATTCAACAATTTATCACATTTAACAAGTTTAGTGGTTATTATGAATAACCGCCGGAAATTACACTCAATTCCTGAACTAACCCCATTTAACATAACTTATAAATTGTGAGTTTTAACCTGGCTGATGTATATATGTACTTTTATGCCTTTTTACCTTTACGATAAGGAATTAGAATTGAGACAGTCATCCGTCAATCCACGACAAACTTAGGACATGCCGGAGTTTCTTGATTGAATTGTTATTTTTTTCTATATAAAACCATGCGATAATATTGACTTCCTATTATGTATTGCTCTTATGAACTTAGAAATCATTGAAAAACGATTTCTACACAGACAATAAACATTGTCATCTACTTGATAAGAAATCGTATATCGTCAAAAGTGTCTTTTTGTAAATACCCTGCTTAAAGTTTCAAATATAAATATGCAGTATTCAGTGAGGCAGTTCTTAATAGTTTTAATTTCACATAAATCATTATTGCCTAAAGATTTCTTTTTTAACTTATTAGACACCACAGAAGAAAGATTTTTTCTCTTAAAATGTACTTACAAAAAGAATATCACTGCTAATTATTAAAAACAAATATATTTCATATCTATTTCAAGAATAAAAACAACAAAACACTACCTTAAGTTTCCATTTTCAAAAACTCAAATGAAAGGAGATTCACTATTTTAATCCAAATAACGAAGCAGGATAATATTTTAACATTTTTTCGCGTTTTTTACGTCTTTAAAGGAATATTTTTCCTAATTAAAGCAATGATAACTTGCACATAAAAAATGAATTTCATTTAGCTTTAACGCATTTGTGCGAATGATGTTAAAAAAAATTTAAAGTATTATTTAAAAATATTCTCAAAATATGTTTATCATATTAATTTTAGAGAAAAAAACATAATTGTGAAGCCAATTTTTTTGAATTTCGAATTGATCGAAAAATGGTTTTTGTGAGATAATACTCTCCTATATTAGCGAAGAAAAACAGGAAAGTTTTAATTAATTTTTAATTAAAAATTTAATTAAAATTTTGATTACTTTTTCTTTAGTGAGCACCTACTAACTAATATACCACAACACGCCTTATATGGTAGCTTCAAGTATAATAATTCTTTTATGTATAGTGTTTTCAACGGTTGGCAGTCATTCTTGTTGTATTACACGTGTCGAAATTCATGCATGGTATGCCAGACTATAAATATTATCATGTTGAAAAAAGAGTATGAAAAGGGGCATTTAATTATTTTGATTCAATAAACATAAAAGGCTTAGAGAAACCATTTTCTAATGAGAAACTTTCATAAGAATTAAATTTTTAGTATAAAATATGGAGATAAAATTGTTTATGTGGGCGGCGCTGATAGAAAATCTAAAAATAAATCAGAATTTTATTCCTATTTTTAATATTTTTTTAAATGATTAATGAATATTTAAGAGAATGTTTTCTTATGTTAATCAGCGTGGTTTAAGGTCTGTAACTAAGCTCTGTTTGGATTTTTTGAAAAACGTTCAGAAATAATTATATTTTTTGTGTATTTGCATTAAAAAATGAAAAAAAGTATATGAAACTAAAATATATCAGTTACGTGGTAAAAGTTTTAATAAAATCTGGAGAAAAGCGTATACATTTTTGTAAAAAGCATAAAAAAAAAATTCTTCTATTTAGAAGTTTATTATGGGATTCTCTTAGAATTGTTTAGAATTTTGTTTAAGAAATATATTATGCAGTTCCTGAACTGCAAAATAGGCTGTATTTCTATCTATTCTTAAAATATCGGGATTCGACTTATAAGTAACACGAAATTTTTCATTTTTTTCCACATTGTGCAGCACTAAAACAATTATAAAATATTTCTAAATGAATAGATTACTTATTCTCTACTTTAGGAACTGAAGAAAATATTCAGAAATTATTATTTGAAATTTGAGCAGAAAACATGTATTAGATTTTAATTTATGAAGTTTTTCGCAAGAAAATTCTATCAAAGTTTAGAATTTGAGAAAGCAGCATCTAAAGATGCAAAACAGCATTAAAGTGTTAACTTAAACTTAACATAGTCACTTACCTTAATTTTCTTATAGAATTGACACAAAGTGTTTAAGCATTTACGATTGTGTTTTGATCTTCCTGTTTTCTCAAAGTATCATTTTCCACTTTTCAACAACTAATAAAGTACTCTTTTTAAAAAAAAACTTTTATATTTTTATATTTCTCATATGTATTAATGAATTTATTTTAAAAAAATTATTACAAATATTATAAAAATATTAAATTTATTTTTGCTTACATTTAACACCCAATGTCCCTTGCATAAAAGACAGGTTCCATTAAAATTGATTGATTACATAATAGTTAAAATATTTTAATATTAATATATAATATAATAATAATTAATAATATTTTAATTAAAAATATTAAAATGTTTAGTATTTCTCCAGTCATCTGCGCAAAATTTCACAAAAATTTGTCCACTAGAAATTGTGAAAAGCTAATTGCAAAATGTCATTCTTAAAAATAAGAAAAAATGGAAGTTAACTAAAAAATAGAAAAAAAATCAATCTAAATTAGAAACAAAGGAAAATTGAGTAAAGCTCAGAGAATTGAGCAAGTCTACTTAAATAAAATCTCCATATTTACGTTTCTACATCGGAATTTTTTCAAACAATTCTAACACTAATTTCTAATTGCGTAGACGCACACATATACCCAAAAAACAAACACACGTCATGATTCCAATTTATATTCTCTCCTTATAATAACCAGATATCATGGAGTTAGAGGGACAAGGAAATATTTCAGTCAGGAGATATAAGCTATCAACAATATCCTCAAAAAAGGGACTAAAAAATCGAATCATTTTAAGATATGGCCCTACACTCCGGGATGCTGAAGAAATCATGCGCTCAGATTTATGGAACTCGAAAATGGCAGCGGTTTTAGAGTAGAAAAAGATGTCACCCCGGTTTCTGAAAACTCGGAAAACATTGCATCGCAATATGTGAGCGATACGAGAGGAGAAATTTCCACCCCATTGCATTTTTGAGCTCCATATCCAAACAGAGATCGCTGTTTTCTCCTCTACTTTACATCTGTTTTATTGCGCGGCGCGGATAAAAAGTGTTTTATCCCGGACGCCATGCCTCGGCTTATTGATAAGGGCGTCGATATCTTTGTCAAGTCGTATATTAGTAGCGTGTAGGAGGGAGAAAAATAACACGAATTATTTCTTTGGGAATAGAAGTATTTTTATTTCCTTCATTCATAACATTTTAAAATATATTTATATGGCATGTAAGATTGTTTCAATATTTTACTTTCGGCAAACCTATTGCATATAATGTTAGCAAACTATTTTAAATAAGCTTCGAAATTAAACTATTAAAAGGAGGATCCAAGTGTTGCTGGTCATTTATAATTGATAACTACTATTATTGTTTAAAAGAGAAGGATATAACTATAAATGGTTATAAAACTGATGTATAAAATAACAATTACTGAATATAATATAAAAATATTTAAATTTATTGTAAACAAAACGAAGTAGCAAAACCGAAATAAGGCAAAGAAGTATAGAAAGAAAACTATTGTAATATCATCAAAAATTTTGAACAGGAAATTTCGATTAATTCCTACGCATTAGACCTCCTTGGGTTGAGGATCATATGTCAATTTGTCTGTCTGTAGATATGATAACATAAACTCTCTTTCAGCTACTAGGTTGAAATTCTATATGTAATTTTTGCTCTAAATATGTGGGTTTTAATCAATTTTCGATTTAAAATCATCAACAAAAAATGTGTCTGTCCATCTGCTCTATGAACATGATATCCGTAAAATAAACGGAGCTAGGTAAAGAGAATTTGGTATACTGTTTTGGAATTTATAATGCAAATTCGTATAAAATGTTGATCTCTTTTCGTCAATTAATTCGTCATTTGCCCGTGTGTATACACGCATGCATGCATGTAACCGGAATAACTCCTAAATGCAATGACTTATGAAATTTGATATGTTATCCTGCTTTTTAAATAAGTTTTCTGTTA
The DNA here is from genome assembly GCA_026543865.1 of Argiope aurantia. NCBI lineage: Eukaryota > Metazoa > Arthropoda > Arachnida > Araneae > Araneidae > Argiope > Argiope aurantia. The sequence goes on from JAPMOR010078621.1 coordinate 889,135, forward strand.
AATTTTATTTTTAAAAGATGGAAAAGAAAAAATCCAAAATGCATGTTCGATATACTTCCATAAGACTGCTAAACTTTGCTTAGCGAGCACTTCTTACGAGTGATTCGCATAAAAGGCAAAACAAAATGTTAAAAAAAATGACTCTTTCAACGAGCGATGTTTCGCAAAAAGGAGTGATGTAGAGACATCTTTATGTCATATGCAAAGTCATGCCTGTATCTTGGTTATCAGTTTGACCTATATCTTAACGCTCATTTTTTTATGTCTTTTCTTTTCAAATTAAAGCGGGATTATAAAATATATAGAGTTAGTTAAAGCGTGAACATTTATTGTAGAATCAACCCTTCCAGCTTGCTACATTCTTTGGTTAGAAAAATCTGAACATGCGTCTACGTTTATGATCTTGTAAAAGGTACACTATTTTTATGCGAACAGGAGGGGTGGAGGTACTGCATTTATTAGTGACTGTGAGAGAAATTTTCTAGTTAAAATTTCAGAAATAAATTGATAATCAGAATAATTGAAATTGATAAAAATATAAGATATAATACTCTTATATTATATGAGCTGCTATTCTTCAGAAAAATTTAAATTGCGGGTTTAATTTAGCTAATATCCCGGTTTAAATAAAAAACAACAACATATATTATAGGACGGATCTCATTTTAATTTATCTTTCATAGCATTAATGCCAGGTTTTAAATAAATATCACGGTTATTTTAGAAGGATCTCATAATTTGTCAGATCCAGTCCACATCTGAACTGACAGTTCTGTTTCCAAACTTCCGCATCACACCGACGAGAGCATGTTGCATCTATAACATCAGAATTAAGATGCACAAGACCCTCATAGATGACGGGTGTTTAATGTAATCAAAGTCCGAACCTGCCACCCTCCATCCTATATCTCAATGCTGTATCCTCTGGACGGATATCGGAATTCGGCTAGATGTTAAGAATGATACCCGATTCAAAAATTCCTCATACGTAACGAACTTGCAACCCTTTGTTGATTATCATAAGACAGTACTACGAAACCATTGGAATAGCAAAACTGATATTGCTGATCAGAAACTGATTATACAGACTCCTTTTTGTATCACAATGGAATTTGACATTTCAATCAAATAGTCATCGTATCAATATAAAAAGCAACAAAATGACAAAATCGCTGATACATGGTTTTGAACTTTTTTGTGTAACTTTCTATTCTTCTGGGGCCTAATTTTTTGAATTCATAGCATACGGAATAGAAAAACTATCTTTTAAAGTAAATGAACCTTACTTTTATTGTATTTAATCATATATACAGTTTCACTTTTTCTTTTTTGTGCCTACTCTTTTTTTTTCTTTTTTAATTCTTTGGTTGTTTTTAGCTTCTAGTACACAAGATTATATATATAAAAAAATTGAATAGCTAGTCCTTTAATAGCTATTTAAATTCTATTTTTAAAAATTTTTATTTGTGAGCTTTTACCGGTGTAACGCCACTTTCGGCACACACCTAATCATCATCAGAATACAGTTCATACACGTTAAAAACATTATGTAACCAAAAAAGGAATGATCTGTTTTTTATTAGAAAAGCAGGCAAATATTATTCACTGCTTTGAACGTTAAAATCATTGACCATTATATAATGTATGTTATGTATTAACATTTCTTTTTACAATGTACAGAATTTCAAAAGCTATAATTTGAAGCGCTGTTAGACTAACTATATTACAACAAATTCATTGCAATTTCACGTGCGTTGAATACTTAATTTCTCATAATCTCTAATTTTAGAGATATTATTACATAGATATATATTTGTATATTTACATTTATAATACCAATAATTTTTTTTGATTAAAACAAAATTAATTCCATTTCAGCTTTAATCACAATAAAATAGTATTAATAGCCCCAAAACCTTTCTAAATTAAAATTATTCCGGGTAAGTTTAATTGTAAAGTAGGATATATTTTCGAATGTCAACAATCGAAAACTTCCCCTTTCTCTCAAATTAAAATCTTAATTTATCTCAAAAATTCTAAAAGCGAACTCCAATTCCAGCTATTTCACACTATTTTAAGAATCAAAAGTGCTTTTCATTTCAAAACATAAAAGTGCAGACGATGATAGATTACTTAATTTATCACCAGCGATGATTTATAAGTCCGGCGTGACATTCGGGTAACTTTTTTCTCGAGGACTTTCGCTTAAAACAACTTAATTATAAAGTCTTCCGACCAGAAAGAGTCCGAAATCATTAAGAAAACCTCAGAAACTTTATATTTTCCTTTCGTATTTATTTTCTTAAAAATGTAATCTTTTTTTTTTCTAGCCACTCATACGAAACCGCTATTATTAGTCTTCTTCAAGAACCAAGGAAATAATTTTCGACATCTGTTACTTGGGAAAGAATCTGTTGCATTCGGCATTGGTCGATAAAATCATTTCTTCCTTTTTCCTTCGAACTAAATGTCTGTCCTGTTCACGTCACGCGAAAGACTCATCATGCATCCGAGGGTCTTGACAGGAATTATTTGAGGAGGTGGGGGGTTCGCTGTGAGTCAATAGAATCATCATATTAGTTGGTGAAGTTTGGTTCCATTCATTGTGATATTTGACGTTTGGAATCAATATCGAATTAATAATAAACATCGCTAATGGAAGCTGGTTGCGATGATTGCTATCATAAACTTTCATCTTGATGGAAAGTTGAAATAATATTAGTCGGAGAGTAATACGAAATTAAACTTTTAAAGATGTAGAATGTAAAATTTATTTTAATAAACTTGATAGAAATACTTCCGAATTTCTGCAAAACATTTAGTAAATGAAACTTATCGGTTTCTTTGAAAAATATCGCAGTTTGTTGACGTATGGATCCATAAAGTCATTAAGTAAATTAAATTTGTTGGTTTCTTTGTTTATTTCTTGTCGCATGGATTGATAAGCGTCATTTAGTGACCGAAATTTACTGATTTATGTTAAAAGCTATCATAGTAAATTTGTTGTCATGAGGAATTGATAAGATTCATTTAATAAGTAAATTGAGTTCATTTATTTATTTGAAAATTTACTATGATTACTTTGTTGTCGGAATAGACAGTTTCAAATCGTTTTTGAGTTATGTGTCTAGAACTGGCAGACATATGCAACTCCGATAAATAAATAAAATAAAAATAAAAATATTTTTCAGGCTCCAAGAAGTTTGAAATTTGGAGATTCGTCAACATATATCGGGCTACGTATTTGATAACAATGCTTTATTTTTCCGTACATTTCGTATACTAGAAAGTTAATAAGTGTCTTATAAAGTAAAAAAATAATAAAAAATAAAGGACGAATTAATCTCATCTTGTGAATTGTTTTTTCTGACCTACATACATTCATATTCATTGTGAATCTCGAACGATTTCGATAATTTTGTAGTAGGACAACACAAAATCTAATGCATCGAGAATTGTACCAAGAACCTTTTTTTTTCTTTTTTTACTTCAGACACTTCAAATGTTGATCTAATTCCCCAGATGTAAATATTATTCTGCATATATGTGATGTCTCTTAACTTGCTGTTTAGAAGAATTCTCGAACACACAGTAGTCCTATAATTCAGACATTTTCATCCATATAATTCTTATTCATATTAGGAAATATTCTTAACAATAATTAGACAAATTTATTTAATAATGCTGAATTTTAGAAAGCTCTTAGTGTCGTACATGATGGTAGCCAAGCGTACCTGTTTTTCTGGTTCTTCAGTGTATATTATTTGTGTGTTATAGGATATTAATGCTATTGAAACCATGGTATATATTTCAATTAGAATTTGTTCAGATTAGCAGTTCTATTAATTATTCAATGATTCAGTTCCTATGCTCCTTTGAAAATTGTATAAAAGAGAAAATCTACTTACTGTATATGCTTTTCTGAATCTTCCTCGGTGCATTCATGTAGAGATTTAATTAGTGGCCTTTAACATTCCACTGTTATATAGAACGGACATCAATTTAGTTTATTATATTATAATGGGTTCTACTAATCCAACGTGCTAAGTCACATGACCATAAGTTTGAGTAAAAAGCGAGCTGTTGGCATTCGCTCGAGAGAAGGAAAGAGGTTTCTTCGTCTCTGGCAACGATGAGTGTTTAATAATCTTCTCTACTGATGCAGTTAGTTTTGCTATGATCAGACCTCTTATTAAGCTTCGCCCTTTGGTTCCAACTAAGTATTTTAACTTCTAACTTTAATGTAATTACCCTTTCCTGTCTTAATTGTTAATTTTGTTTACTCTAAATAAATTATCTGTTTTTCTTTAACCGTTACTTCTTTTATTAATCAGTACCCTAGACACTGATCCAAATACGATTGAATGGGAATTTTGTCCAACCCAGTCCTATATTTACATATACTTTATATCAAATATGATCGAGTAATACCAACTTGGTGAAAAATGAAACATTCACCCCCCCCCATGTCCTATATATTTCTATTTAAAATTATATCATTCAATGCATAAACATTTTTAATATCAACCATTTAATTTCATAATATTATTTTAATTCAATAAATAAATTATAATCAGTTTATTATTATCAAATGCTAATGGCCTAGACGAAATAGATATTCACATTAATTTAATCGTAGCTCATATGTAAACATGATTGACTATAAACTCGACATATTTCCCAGAATAAGACATAACTTTTATTGTGAAATATCGTGCTTCATGTTTTAATATCATTAATACAATTATTTTGAAATACAATTAATAATAGTATTATAATTAATAATTGATAAAGTATAATAGTATTAATCATTAATACAATTATTTTGAAACATTTACAATTATTAAACAATCATAATCCGATTAAGGAATCAACTTACAAAGGAATTTTTAGTTTTGACAGCAAACGTTTGAGGTGAATTGAGAACTGCAGCTTTCTTTTCCCAGTGCTGGAATTTTCCCAAATTGAATTTTAATTACTTAACAAAAATGACATTTTTACGCTTTAATGCTTTAGGACGGTAATTACGTTAGGTTATTAATGCTCTACTCCAGCAATTAGCTGGACAAAGGTCTATTTATCTTAAATAATGGAATCGCTTCACCTACGACGACATAGTTCCATAATTGTTTTGATTAGTCACTGCCGCTGGAGCAGCTGAGGTTGAAAGCTAAGGTATTTCAATGAAAACTGTTCGTATTATATAAAATTTTGCATTTCAAGAATATTAAGGTGTCATATAATCTACTTAGTTTGTAGCTGTTATTTTCAGATTTTTTTTTATAAATTATTTGAAAATTGTTTTTCTAGATATTTACATGAAATAAAGCAGAATTTAATTAAAAAAAGTTCAGTATGATATCAATCGAAATTATAAAAATGCTGAGAATTTAAAGTAAAAATTACAAGAATTAAAAATTAAAGTATATAATTTAATAATAACTTTGATTTTTTATTATTTGCTTCGTGAGAGTATGGTAAATCAGGATATAATTTCTTTATAAACTTTTTATGATTCTGTAACAAAACAAATTGTCTTGCAGTTAAAAAAAATCAAAACTTTCTGTAAGAAAACTTACTTTCTGTGGTAAGAAAATCTTTATTATTTAGTTCATTTGAACTGAACCTACCCCTCTTAACCCCCGGGGAGCACATCGAATTGAGGATGAGATGCTTCCGGTATGGTAGTTGGATCTCGCCACCCTGGTGCGTGCATAAATAGTTGGGGACTGGCTCCTCCCATCGATGACGGGACATACTTCCTTCGTGAAGGGCCGGTGATGGTCCTTAGGACTCAACCCCAGTTTTCGCCAATGTTGCTATTGCGGTGGTCCGGTCATTCAGTATTCTTTATCCGTGTGCCTTCGGGCGAGTAGGAGAGTCAGTGATATGACTTACCCCTCCCCCTACCCAAAAATTATCCTTTTCTTATATAAAATTATTTAGCATAATTCTTCAGAAAAAGAGATACAGGAAGAATGTTTGAATTCACCGACGTTTCAGGAATCGATAAAAAATTGTCATAGAAGAAAATTTAGAACTATGAATTTAAAGATAGTTGGTCTGAAAAATTAAATTAATTGATTTAGGTTCATTTTTGTACATGAAGCCAATATTAGGTAAAACTAATTATGTAATAAATTTTTATCTTTAGCTAATTTTTTGCAGTAACTATATTCTTAAATATTTTATCACATACTATTAATAAGTCACAACTATACATATTATTTATATTATATATATATTTAAAATAAAGATAAATGTGTGTGTGTGTTGGCGCTTTAAAGGCAAGGAAGATCGTCTCAACTAGAGCTACCTAGCATAGCACATAAACATTTTGGAGGCCGGATCTTTTTTTTTGAATTTTGAATTAGAAATTTAATTAATTAAAAAATAAACGAAATTTCAGCCTTTTCTTGCGATATCTTCCGAAAGTATTATAGCACAAAACAGAATATAGTTTAAAAAATTCTTTTTGATAATACTAGTACTTTAATATATAAATTAATTTTCTATTTTAATGAACTTGTTAAAAAATATTGTAATCTTAATTCCCAACAATTTTTTTTCAAAAAATAAAAATAAAATTCTACTGGTACTAGCATGAGTACATGAGAAAAATTAGTTTTTATCGGCACATTGCTAACGCTCTGACAAAAGTCTTACGTTGACAAAAATTCAGCTTGGAAAATTAAGTTAACTATCTCTTACTGCAGACTAAACCTAGGAAATTGCAATGTTCTGGACGGGTTTGTATAAAAGGAAATAAATATAAAATCCGATATTTTCTTTAAAAAATGAATTCGAGAAAAAGGTAGGTTTCAGAAAAAAATGTTTTCGTATTTATTGAAGTTTCATCTCTTCCATTTCATATTCAAACTTAAATCTCATGGCAGTTGACATAAATATATACATATAGAGAGCGATATATACAATGGACAAAATATCGTAAGGTGTCTATAACGATACATGTGACCCTTGAAATTTAAAGTTTAAAAAGGTTTTGTCGAAAAATCTATTAAAGGACTAATTGAAATAAATATTTCATTGAAAATTTTAGAAAGCATTACTTATGGTTACCAGCTGGTCGCCAAAGGCGTTTAGTGCAAATATATATATAGTTGTAGTTTATAAAAAATGTATAAATAAATATTTTATTAGTTTTGAAATAAACTCAAATGATATGCATGTCCCAATGAAACTGAATGATTACTGGAACACCTGTTACGTTCTTATTTTATGATTAATAGAACAAATGAAATAAATCGAGTCTCTACGTAAAGAAAAATTCTGTTTTGGCGCAAGTAAATACAAAATATACAAAATCCTTTTATAAACTAGATAGTTAAACTTGATACACAGTTTTATTATCTAAAGTACTGACAATCTGTCTGAACATTCGTTCGCATGCAAACAAGATAACACAAAAGGATTTAGACGTATAAAATTTGCTATGTGATCTTGTAATTAAAATCATGATTCTGAATCAAATGGCGGTTTCAATCGTTCTTAAAAAGGGTGTCTAAATTGTATGCTCCGTTTTCTTCACTATAGACCGAGGAATGAAATATTAAGAAATTCTGATATTAAAAATCTAAACATTCGATACACCTAGGACTGTGCCTAATGTATACACCTTTTAAATGTGGGATCAAGGAGGGTAACAAAGGAGAAAATATTACATGGGTAATTATTCGAGAAATCCCTTCAGCTGATTACTTACTCAAATTAGGATGTGTGCAATACACACAGACACGTGATCGATTACCTCTTTAAACCAGCGAGAATGTTACCCCAAAACGTTCTCGCATTCTCTCTAAATAACTTGTCATGCCAGAGAACGTCTTTACATGGCATTTGGGTACAATTGTTAAGAAATATTAACTTTTGACGTGAATTTAACATTTTTACTTCATCTATCGTGTGGCGAGTTATTCAGCGATAAAACCCTGCATGCGTAAATAGAATCCTAAAATCGAATGTGTGTTTCAGACACGTTTTTCACAACCGATTTAAGCAAAAATTCCGCGCAAAGCTGCACTTGTAATTCCAAAATCCCATACCATACTTAATACATTTCAGCCATTGCGCTTTTTAAATTATCGCGTTTACATGCTTCTGAAAGTACACATCGATAGACAGTCAACGTAATTGGATTTGGCTCAAACTCTCACTGGTGTCTACACTATAGATGCTAAATTTGTATACCCAATTTTATTTATCTAGCTCCTTTCGTTTTGTAATTACCATGTTAATTTACATGCGAACAGACAGAAAAACAGAATTTCTCTGAGCGGACTTCGTTAAAAATTTGATAGCAATCGACAAATTTGGTTTTAAGCCTATATACTAAATTTCATCCAACTAGCCCAAAGCGTTTTAAGTTAGCTTTATCTTAGACAAACAGAAATTTTAGAAAAATATGTTTTTCGAACTCAGGAAGATCTCAAACGTATAGATATGTCCAGTTCTCGAATTCGAAATTTTTGACTATTACTATACTTTTTCTGTATTATATAAACAAGAAAGTTGAAAAAAAAAAGATTATACTTTCTCCGTAATAACAAACATATATCAGAATGCCAATTTAAAACTGGAATCACTTACGTGTTAGGATATATTTTTCTGAATTAGTTTATTACTTCGTTCTTATATACATACACTAGAGCAATAAAATGATACATGCGAATGCTATTTAAACTGGGGATTATTTACTTATAACCCTAAAATATATTAGTTATATAAATAGTTTTGAAATGCTTCCTATATATATATGAAGCAAGGAGATCTATCCAATTGTTGAAACCAGTATATTTTCTTCAAAATGTAAGAAAAGAAATTTTGACTGGAAACATCTTCTCCTGTGAAATATGAACCCTTAAGGCGGCTTTTCTAGATTTAGAAATTTGAAAAATCGTGAGAGTGGCTTATGTATGTATCAGCACGTGTACGAAAGGATCATAATGATACATGGAATTCTATTCATTAGTTTCATACAAAGAAGGTATTCCTGGAAGATGGATCTGCATAGTGACACTGAACAATGCTGCTTTTATAGACGAAACATTTTCGAAAATACTTTCTATTAATTCTGACATATTATTGTATTATGGTATGATTTTATGAATGTAAACATGTTTATTATATTTTATAAAGTGTAAGTTTTGAATTATAAAGAATCCAGATATAATACAAGTCTGAAATTTAAAGAAGCGAATTTCTTAAGAATAATAGAAATATTTTCCCGCATAATTTTGTTGAAATACTCTTCTATGGAATTCTATATATTAAAAAAAAAATTGAAATTAAGAATATAATACAAAAAAAGAAAAACAAACAAGTAAAGTTTTAATATACTAGCCGCCTTTCACGACTGTCTTGCTTACCCAGATTATTGATCTTTTAGGCTGTTAAATGATTAATAAGGATTGCATTAAAAATTTGCTTTGTTAATTTATAAGACTGGAAATCTTGCAATCAATTGATCATGATATAATCAATCCCTGATCATAGTATCATGATCAATTTCAATCAACAATTGATATCAATCAATTTTCTACGAAATAAAAAGAAATAAAAGTAGAAGTAAAATTCCTACTAAGGAGTGAATAATTGGAAAAAACATACAATTAAACTGTTTTAACAGATAAATTTGAATTCCATAATAGAATTTAAAAACATTGCGTATCAAATTAAAAATAGTATCAAAATTAAGAGGAGAATATACGAAAATGAAATTCATATCATTAGAAAGAATTTATGAGTCTGTGAAGCAATGTAAAAATCATATTTATAAGATAATTATTTTGAAGGACATGAACATCCATTTTTACATGCAAGTCAATGATTCTCCGTTTCTGGGAGAAGCCTATTTCTTGATTTCTTTATAGTTTCTTTCCTGTGACTGAATGTACTTTTTGCTGACACGGCAAGCCCACTTCAGAATATTCCTAATAATGTTTTGCTTCATTAATTAGCCAAGAGAGGCATTGAATTTAATGCAGCAGCTAGATTGTTCAATTATGATTCTGAGATTAGTACCAAGGTTAGATTATATTTGACAACACATCGACCATAAGTAATAAGAGCGATTTCTGCGGTACGTATATTAGTGCTTTATATACAGGGTGATTATAATTAAAATTCCTCTATAAACAGCATTATACAACGAAAACAGGTGAACAGATTGAAAAAAAGTGGTATATAGACTATAGACAAGATGCGCTCAAGAAATTTTGAAAAAAAAAATTCTAAAATGTCCACCAGATGCCACTTTTTCCTGAAAAAGATTAAATTTAATATAATAAACGCACAAAACGAAATACAGAAACAATATTAAAAATCAAGAAGAAGAATTATGAGCAAGCAAATGTAAAAACAATGGGAAAAGCTGTCATGGAAAAAAATGGTGAGGGAAAAAAATGGCAAGATTTCTAGGGGAAAAAATGGTTCTAGGAAATTCTAGGGAAAAAAATGGCGAGATTTGCATGCTTGCGAAGAGGAGACTTTATGCAAAACAGGCTAGGGTATGAAATGTTTGCAGACGTTGTCCTGTTTTATGTCGATGTTTCCGGCTGTAATCATGACGGTATCTTGTTGCGATATTGAATGACTTAGAGAACTTCATAATGCTTCATGTGCGAAGCATCACAACTGATCAGTTATGATCTGCTGTTGAACACAGTGTCCATCCACTTGAAATTTTGCAGGTGAATGAGGGTGGTCCCATGGATCACATTTCCCTACATCGTCCTGGTCACAGTTAAAAACTGCTAATCTTGTGCAATTTCGTATTAATTTGTTCTTGTTTCTGTAAACTGAACTTTTTTTTTCCTTTCTCAAACAGCGTACTGATATTTTTTCCTTACCTTTACTTAATGTGGTTCGGCGACTAGGTGATCTGAAGCTAGTCAGTAAATGTTAATATTGTTTCTGCATTCCGTTTCTGTCGTTTATAGAGTTAAAATTAATGTTTTTACGGAAAAGGTGCCTTCTGGTGGACATTTTGGAACTAATTTTTTTTTTTCAAAATCCCTTGAGCGCATCTCGTATATAGTCTATACACACAATTTCTTTGCAATCGGTTCACCCTTTTGCAATGTAGGATGATGTTGGTAGGAGATAGGATGATGAATAAGTTGAATGATGAATAAGTAGGATGATGAATAAGTTGAATGATGAATAAGTAGGATGATGAATAAGTTGAATGATGAATAAGTAGGATGATGAATAAGTCACGCTGATTATAAAATCTTAATACTGTTATATATTAATTAATATGGAATGCATTTTTTTTAAAAAATTATCTTGGTATTTAATAAGACCGAAAAACTTGAATTTAATTCTATCAATCAAAACAATTACAATACTTGCAGATATATATTACCAAATGAAAATGAATGTAAATATCCAATTTCGGAGTTAATGTCCAAAGAAATAGTTTTTTGACATCTTCATTTCGACATTGGCAAAAACACACGATTGAACATTTTGTTAGGCAAGTTTAAATTTCATCATAACATTAAAAATGAATTGTTACAAATTATGTATTGTATTTAAAAAAATAGGAAAGATAAAGAACACATTGAACAGAAATGAAATTAATATCATTAGAAATATTTTTTTTCAGGTTTTAAGCTAATGCATAAACAACCTTTAAAAGATTATAATTTTGGAAGATATAGCTACCGATTTCCATAGGTAAGTCATAGCAGTTACCCATTTGGCAGCGATTAAGTCTATTTTGAGATTGATTAATCTTTATTCGATACCTATTTCTTATTTATTTATTTATTTGCATTTTCTTTCATCTGAGTGAATGGACGTTTTGGTGAATCCTATGCGTATCATTTCTAATAATTATTTGCTGCTTCGTTAATTAGCAAAGCCCTGAATTAAATGCATCGGTAAGAATGCTAGTGAAGCAATTGGATATATTGATATAAGGAGTTATTTACATTTGACTGTTGCCATTCGAAATTATGTCACAAGAGTAATTTCTGTGCCACGGACATTGGCATTTTATATATAGGGTGATTCAAAAGTCCGTTAACATTTGAAAATTAAATAATTCACGGAATAATGTAGGTAGAAAGGTAAAATTGACACACATATTGGAAATGACATGAGGTTTTATTGAAACAAACAAACAGTAAAAAAATATGGTACAGAGTTACAGCATCTCTATCCTGTCCGATAAACACTTGTTGGAAGGTACGACTTTTATGGCGGATGGCGCCCTCATCCCATATTGCTACACGTGTGAAAGATATTTTGTTCCCATCGTTTGGCGAGGATCCCGCGTTGACCCACCATATCCGTCATGCTTGGCCTCTCAGGTTTCCAGATCCTATCCGTGTGGTTATTAGTTGTGGAGTTATCTGAAGTCGCAAACCGCGAAAGTCCGATCTTATTAAGGATGCTAAAAGACAACATCCGACGATAATTTCTCACACAGTCAAGTTCACAGTGCAGTGAACATCATTGTCTTTGCCGAAAATCAATTGTTATGCTTAATATTGCTTTTGTTGTTATATGAAGAACCATTTGTAGGCCATTTTTAGTTGCTTTTTTTGTTTTATTTTGGATTGCCACTTTTTTTGTTACAAAAACCCCCCTGTCATTTCAAATTTATCGCTTCTGGGCCTCTTGGGCTCTGATCGAAAGTGTAGTAAGTGGCATTTCAAACATGTGTGGCAATTTTTACCTTTCTACCAACATTATTCCTTGAATCATTGAACTTTCCAATGTCAACGAACTTTTGAATCACCCGACATACAAAATGTCATGAAACAATTAACTTTTCATTAGTAAAGATAAAAGAAACTTTCATCCTATAAAACATCTCTGGGCTTTTTAACTAGCATCATAAAATCATTTTATGTAAGCTTCAAATGCCAGGAAGTAAAATACCGAGGAGAGAAATATCTGTAACACAAAAATATCTCAAGTAACCTTGAAACAAATGAAAGTAGCGAAATGAAATACCATTATAATACGGATCTTATATCCGAAAAGAAAAAGAAAATTAGCGAAAAGAAACATCTCAAAGTAATGCGATTTTAGCACAGCAGGTTGTGATGGATAGCGTTAACCGAGTTAAGAAAATGTTTCCACTCATCAGAACAAATGAAATTGTTCTCTTCAAAAGAGCAAATTCCGAAAATCTAATACCATGGTTTATAGCTTTATTATTCTTTATGGGAGAAAATAAGACATCGATTTATACGTCTCGGCAGGGTTTTTAAAAATATATTTCTTTTGGATTCTATGAAGGATAAGGTAAAAAATCATTATTGTAACAACAACTGAATGGTAATCTGATTCCTTTTGTTACTACATTTGTAAAATTCCGAAGACAAATGCTAGTTTAAAAGCAATAAAAGCAATAGGATACTATCCAATTTCGCTTTTTCTGGAGTAAAAATTGATAACAGCTGTACGCTATTCTTGAAGAAATAAAATTATTACAGAATTATAACAATTCTTTTAAGAAAATATTACGTTTTTTTCCGTCAAAAAATATAACATATCTTGTTATTGGTGCTCAAGAAACTAGTATTAAGTTCGTTTTGATGTTTTTAACGATTTAGAATTAAAATAGAATAGTTATTTGAAATTTTTAACGATTTAAAAATAAGATTCTGAGTTCGGATATTTTATAATAATTTGAATGAATGAATTTAATGCTAACTTCCTTACTCGACAACGCAAACGATTCTGAAAAAATCACAAATTTATAAAATTTAGCTAAGTTTTTTTTTACAAAATATCTATATTTTGTAATATTTTCTTTATGCATTATTAAAATATATTTCAGAGAGAATATTTATTAATGAGCATATGTCAACTTTTCGCAATATAATACTGTTTCGCTAGTCTTTCTATATTCTGCTGATGAATGTTTCTTACAAACAGTAGAATTTTATAAATAAGAAAATATTTTGTTGGAACTATTAATTTGATAGTTATTATTCAGCATTATCATGTAAATTTGGGAAAGATCAATTAAAAAATTATTCATCAAATTAGGCTAATCTTTGTTAAATTCAATATCGTGCTTTTTAATAATGTGGTTCTGGAATTGGAAAATATGTAGGAAATTAACGAATCATTATCTGCTGCATAATGGAGAAGACGCTGAATGTTCGTATGGTTTATCCTCTTCGATATATAACGGAGCAACTGATAGGGAACAGTAGCGGATACAAGTTCGTGAGTATACTGCAGTGTAAAATCAAATAAAGTCAATGCTTTATGCTAAATGTCAATGATACAAATTTGTTACACTTGACAGACTTTCTTTCAAAATTTGTATATTCGTACAAATTTGTACAAATTTTTTAAAGTAGTTTCGACATTGTAAATAAAATGAAAAAGACAAGTAAATAATCTTCGAAGTTATTTATGTAATAAATTTATGTGAAATAGTCAGCCTATTTAATGGATATTGTGACGAACCTGTAATGTTGCTTACCTTCGCAATCAATTTTATGGTAAGGAAGAGGAATTTAGAGATACTTTAATCGATGCTAATGCATGCCAGATCGATGATTGCCGGCCATGATGGAAAACATGCTGACAAATGACTTCAAAGACGAAGGAACTACTGGAATATTAGCAATATCTAGATTAGGAATGAAGCTACGATATCCTTCTGGAATCCTTTCTGACGTGCCGCGGAGACAATAATAGAACTACTGATGCCAGTGATTTGATATCTGCATATTGTTGATTTCTGCAAATGCTGTCTTGTGTACATTTCGTGTGTGTTTTCGTGCAGAGTAAAGCTTTGATATTTGTCAATATTGTTGTAATTTTCACCGTATACTCACCAGACGAATTTTTCATAACAATATATTTAATACTATAATTGTTGCATCTAGGACTGGTAATAGTTTCTATTTCCCAATTGTAAAAAAAAAAAAAAACTTTTTTTTATAACTTGCAGTCATATTTTGTAAAATGAATGGAAGAGTATTTAACTGTGACAGTTTCCTACTTTCTGCGTCAATATTCATGACGTAGAAATAGACACAAATATGTTGCGAAAGATTTACACGAATATGTCGCTTATTTAGATTGGTTGAGCTCAAATCTCAAAAACTGATATGTAGAATCGAGTCATTTCCCCCTTTATATAAAAATTTAAGTCATTTTGCCAAGGTTCTTTTGTTCTGCCTCTCGGCTATCTTTTTTATTTTCAAGATATATAGTTTTTTTTTATAAACATTATTTATGGAGATTATTCATGTATGGAGTTTGTATATATGACGATTCTAGAATTGAGGAACGCGAATGTTCAATCAATATAACTGGCTGTGTCCACTTATATTACTCGTATCCTGGGCTAAGGTATGAATTGAAACAAAAAGTAGTGTTTTAAGATTTTTATTTTGAACAATATTGTGAAAAAGAAATAGAAAATGAAATAGTGAAAAATAATTTTATAACTCTCATATATATAATAATTGGAAAACAATGTTTAATTATCAAATACCAGTGATTTTTGTATTTAAGCAAAATATCAATCCTGTTACTTAAAATTTTTGAAAGTAAATTAAGGTTCTAATGAATGTTACTGCCAATAAGTTATATGCTGAAAATGCCCTTAAATCAATTTAAAGCATTTTCATGAAAGCACAATTGCTGTTAAAAATTGCTTTGTATGGATGGTTAACAGTACCATATTTTACTCTGCGATGCTGAATTAAAAGTCACTACTTCATAAGTAAAGTAGTTAGATTTAATTTATCAGCATTAAAATTTTTTTTACTCAACTAAAGGCTATCGCTGTCAATCAGCATAGAGTTTGTTTTTTTCAATCGTAATAAACCACATTTAAATCAAATTGTGATTTTTAATTTGTATTTAAATTTAATTTTAATTAATTTATATTTTAATCAAAATAATTTTTAACGGGATTTTCTGTGATTTACTGAAGAAATGAAAGGGCAAATTCATTTTTCAAAACATATTTAAGATTGAGATAAGTAGATCTTTCTCTATTCAGATCTATAGTCAGTTTCTAGAACCCAAAACCAAGCTTTACATATTCAAATTTTCAAAATAAGTAGCTTTCCTTTTACTTTTTACTATCATTAAATCTGCATGAAAAAATTATTTCCGCTGAAATTAAAATTTTCTTTTAATCCCTTCAATACCAGCGAAAGGAGATAGGAGCACTCCCCCAGGGCCCGGGCGCTCCGAGAGTATACGCACCCATAGGCCCGGGCGATTTTTCCAGCTAAGCCTAATTTTAATTCAAAATTCATATAAAATCATTATTGCAAATAAATGCGCTGAAATTTATAGTTTATTATGATTGATAGTATTTGAATGTATTGTAATAAAATTGTCGCAATATTAAAAAAAAAAAAACAATTGCGAAATTTAAAGTAAATGAAACAAAATAACGAAACATTTTTATAAGAGTAACATTTTAATAAAAAGAGTTATGTATAATATACACTTTCAGAAAATGACATGCATTTGCTTACTAATATTCAAAACATGGAAAACGTTAGAACACTTAATGTAAAAAATTCCTTAATTATATCTAAAATGATACATTTCAAAACATATTTCGGGACAATGTCCTACTTTGAAAGTTTTGCATTTACCATAAGATAACTTCCGTTTTTATTCTATTAAAGAACTATCTGATTCATTCATCAATTTAGAAATCTCACTCTCACTTAAATATTTTGCTTTTTTCGCCATAGTGACTAAAATAAAACTAACCCAAAATATACAAAAAAAAAAAAAAACTATTTAGGAAACTCTAAATGCAAATGATAAATCTACACCCACATAAACCAATAAGTAATCGTTTATCCATTTTAATCAAAATATAAATGTAAACCCAAAGTGCGGGCTGTCAAGGTCCTCTTTAAATGCCCAACCTCACGAGAGAGCGGAAAAAGGGTAATTGTTTATATGTTTAAATACTCGGATCAAATAAAAACTCGGAAACAAATGAGCATATTGAAGGTCAATGTTCTGCGAAACATTATTCGAAATTATAACGGACCTCAACCGCCATCTAGTGCCATTTAAAAATTTAAATAAAACGTTCCAAATTGAAATTATGTATTCGCGATCCTGGGCTCCTGGGGTGGGAAAGGATGATCACATATACGATATCGTGGGCCCTAAAGGAAGACTTGCGTGATCACGGTCCTCAAAGGACTAAGAATGCCATTGTTAACCAATAATTAACTTTCAACTAAAACGAACTATTCACAGAAGTTATTTCAGTCCAACTAAGAAATTAGAAAAATCGATCTTGAATATCATTCATTTCTGCATTTTCAGATAAATAGTATTCTTCTAAGATCAGTTTTCTAAATATACCATGGATGCAAAAATGTTACGTGTTCATTAAAGACTCATAAACTCAAGACATCAGAGTTTCCCTCTAGGAATACATAAGAAGAGAGAAGTAACATATGTTTTCGAGTCATGAATTCATACCTTTTGAATGGAAAAGAAACCATTCGAAATAGAAGCTTTTCAACACATAAAAATGGGAAGTTCAATGAAAAAAATGTTTGGGATAAAAATATAAAGATTAGGGATCTAAAAGAATGTGCATATTATTACAAACCTGTAATGTTGCTTCCAAGCATGGTTAGTTTTATCAGCAGAAAGACCGATTTGCAATCATCTGTATTGGACTCTGCTCGTGTGCCGAGCCAGTAATCCCAGAGCTTGGCGACAAACTTGGCAACTATTTGGCGACAAAATAGATAATGCTGGAAACTTCGAGAATTTTCACGATCCATCCATTAGGAACTGAGATACGCCTGATTGGCCCAGAAGGTTTTCAGCCCGCCTCCAGGAAACTATAAAAGGCTGGCAGTCTCAAGTTGAAGGCAGAGTTGGACGAGTAGAAGTCTCGACAGTCAGGAAGGTAGAGAAGTCAAGGGAAGGTAGAGGAGTCAAGGAGTAAAGCCGAAGTGAAGACGTGTTGTTGAGTGAAGACGGGTTGTTCCTGTTCTCCCGTCTGAGCTGACCTCCCCTGAGCATTCCGCTGTGTGCAAGCTGCCCGACTCGTCCTTTTCAGGATCAGTTACGGAAGGGCAGAGTAGAATGATTTTCGAGAACGCTGAGTTCCCGCCAATGGATATATCT
Source organism: Argiope aurantia (assembly GCA_026543865.1). NCBI lineage: Eukaryota > Metazoa > Arthropoda > Arachnida > Araneae > Araneidae > Argiope > Argiope aurantia. Next base: position 907,270 of record JAPMOR010078621.1, read on the forward strand.
CCATGCCCTCAAGAGTTTCCTGCCAAGACCTCTCCACCCGATCAACAGTTCACCGACGCTAAATCCATCTGCGCTGAACTAAGGAAATGTGCCGCAGACATCAAAGCCAAGAAAAAGTCCATCCAAGCCCTCCAGACCTTGATGTCGGACCGCCTTCAGGATCCAGACTTGAAATAGCTTGGGAACGTTGAAAAGAACCTTTGCCACCAGCTGGAGAAACTACAAAAAAGGGTGAGTAATTTTGGAACTTGCCCTCTTGTTAATTGCTTGCATCATACCCCCAAAATCAGCCCAACCCAATTAAAAATAAAAGAGCCAGAGCTGAATCAGACAACCCTAAAAATGTAAAAAATCCCAAAACTGTTAATAAGGATCTAAACGCAGATAAAAAAACCAACAATCCGGATACCGAGGGTTTTAAATACCCACCTAAAAGGCTAACTGCCAAAGTGCTTACTAAAACCCAGGACACTGACAACGAATCAGTGATTAGTGAAAATACGTACCAAAATCTAGAAAAGCTTGAAATTGATGAGGAGATAGATGGAATTAAAATAACATCCCCCAGACCCCCTCCGATAATGTTAAAGAGAACTGAAAACTTTGTTAATGACTTAAAAATGATTAATGATAAATGCTTCCCAGTCGAAAGCAAACTAGGAGGTCCCTATATAAAAATCTTTGTCAACGACGACGACGAGCATCGCAAACTGACCAAATTTCTCAAAGAAAATAATTTAGACTATTTCGTAATAACTCCAAGAAATAGCCGCCCAATTAAAATCGTCATCAGAGGACTCCCCAATAACATCCCTACCCAAACAGTTAAAGAAGCGCTCGAAAATGATTGTAATTACAAAGTTGAAAAGGTAGCGCAACTAACCAGATTCAGAACTAAAGAACCACTTCCCCTATTCCAAATTACATTACCCAATATTGACATAAACAAAAACATTTGGAATTTAAATTCCCTACTCTACCTTAAGATAAAAGTCGAAAAGTTTGTCAGAAAAACAGGTAGCATACAGTGTTTCAACTGCAATTACTGGCATCACAGCGCAGCGTCATGCCACATGCGAGCTAGATGCATAAAATGTGGTGGTGAACACCACAAAGACCAATGTGTGAGAAATTTCCCAAACCCCAAAGAACATTTAAATCTCTCAATAAAAACACCTATATAAACCCAAACATCTCATATGCAAAATAACCAGTAATTTCCAAGCTGAATTACCCCCGCCAGAAAAAATGACTGCTGAAGATAAAGAAAATAATGTTCAAGCTCTTGTTTACTTCCCCAAAGAAAACATCTCCGAACTAGAAGATATAAAATATGTTATAAACGAATTCAGAGCACTATTTAATGGTTATGACATTAGCAGTATTGCTAGGCAACTAAGAAATGCTGATAATCACATAGACAAACTTTCAATACTGCTCAAATTCATGCCCATATCCAGCAAAGTCAACACTGACTAACTTTTATGTTCCCTGGCCTAAACATCATTTATTGGAATGCTAATGGACTTAAAAATAAATTATTTGATCTTCGAACCTTTGTTGACGAGAGAGAGCCAGACCTAATCCTCCTCCAAGAAACAAAACTTAAAAATAACTTTACCCCTTATCTACCAAACTACATATTTTATAGACAAGATGTTCCTCAAAACCCCGCCTGTGGTGGAACTGGAATTTTTATCAAAAGAAATATCAAACACGAAGAAATCTTCATCCCCAACCTAAACTCTATTGAAACCACAATAATCAAAATAATGCCTCAAAATAGACATCCGATAACAGTTGCCTCAATATATATCCCCTGCCGTGTTAATCACATCTTTACCAGAGACCTGGAGAAAATAATAAACCTTTCAGACAGTGTCATTATGTGCGGCGACACAAATGCACACCACACCAACTGGTTTTGCAAAAGAATCTAGAGTAATGGAGAAACCCTTCAAAAATTTGCTGATAACAATAATCTGGACATTATTGCCCCACCTACACCCACTAGATTTGGCCCGAACTCAGCCACCACTATAGATCTGACAATCACAAAAAATTTCTCATATAGCCATGAAATAGCCTCAATTACAGATCTCCCTTCTGACCATAACCCAGTAATAATTAAATTCAAATTCAATATTACACCCCTAATCATCAATAGAAATAACGTCACAACAGACTGGATAAACTACAAAAAATTTCTCAGGACTAATGTCCCCCCCCCCCAACATTCCAAATATTGAAAATACCGACGACTTAGAAAATGAAATAGAAAAACTGACAGCAAATATCACTCTAGCATACAATAACAGCTCTAGACCTCTGAAACTTCACGAAAAACTCTACCTCCCCCCAAACATCAGAGATTTAAAAACAGAAAGAAACAGAACAAAAAGGATGTGGCAGAGAAACAGAGACCCAGCCTCCAAAACACAGTACAATAAAGCCCAAGAAAAATACCACTCAGCGGTTCTAGATTACAACGGAAGCACATATATCCATTAAAAGGAACTGCTTGATCCCCAAGACAATTCGCTCTGGAGAGCAACTAAAAAACTCAAACGGAAAAGAACGTATATCCCCCAATTAACGGACCCAGTCACCAAACTTCCAGCCCACACCGATGCGGAAAAAGCTGAGCTCATCTCAAATCAACTAGAAGATCAATTCAACCCAAATAACCTCACTGACCTAACCACAGACAACCTTGTTGCGGAATCAATAGCAGAATATGAACTCAAAAATCTGGATACAAACTATCTCCAAATAATGCCCTCAGAAATAGTTGAATTCGTCAAAAAAGTAAAAATTAATAAAACTCCAGGCCCGGATGCAATAACCAACAAAATGCTCAAAAAACTACCAGACAATATTATAATCAAATTTTCCTTACTTCTCAATAAAATTCTGGAGCTCAGGTACTTCCCTAAATGTTGGAAAATAGCCAGAATCATCCCTATTTTGAAACCTGGCAAAGACCCCTCTATACCTGTCAACTACAGACCAATATCCCTGCTCCCAACACTAAGCAAACTCTCCGAAAAATTAATCCTAACCAGATATTTAATCCATAGTAAAAATCTAGGCATCTCAATCTCTCAACAATTTGGCTTTACAGAAAAACTATCCACTACCCACCAATTACTCCGCATGATAGAATTCCTTCACGAAGGTCGCAAAAATAAAAAACCTACAGCAGCTATTTTCCTCGACATAGCAAAAGCATTTGACAAAGTATGGATTCCCGGGCTAATTCATAAATTAATAGCTTACAACTTCCCCAAAACAATAGTTGACATAATCAAATCCTATCTCACAGACCGATACTTCATAGCCCAAGTTAACCAAACTGATTCCTCTAAAAGAAACCTCAGAGTAGGGGTACCCCAAGGTGGAATTCTGGCGCCTGTTATTTTCCTCCTATACCTCAACGACATCCCTCAACAAAAAGACATAATGATAAGTCTCTATGCAGACGACACTGCAATATTATCCCAAGGTAAAAACCCTCAACAAGCTCTAATCCCCCTTCAAAATTATATCAAAAATCTTGAAAAATGGCTCATTAAATGGAAAATAAAACTTAACGTTGATAAAACGGAGGCAATATTATTCTTCAAAAATAGAAATAACTGGCCCAAAATCCAAATCTATAACACTGAAATTAATTGGCAAAAAGAAGTAAAATACCTGGGTATAACTCTAGACAAAAATCTTAATTACAAATCTCACATAAACAAAATTAGAGAAAAATTTAACTTGGACTTTAGAACCCAATATCCACTTATCTGTAGAAACTCAGGACTATCCATTAAGAACAAAACTCTTATCTACTTAGCATACCTCAGACCAATACTTACATATGCATCTCCAATTTGGGCGGCAACGGCTAAAACAAACCTACAAAAAATAATTGCTCTAGAAAACAAAACTCTACGAATGATCGCAAATGCAAGATGGTTTATTAGAAATGTGGACATATTAAAAGCCCTAAACATCCCCCCAATCAAGCAATTCTTCCTTAAACAAGCTAAAAATTTTTATGGTAATATTATTAATATTGACAACCCCACCTTAAACAATCTGCCAACATATGACATCAACGAACAATCCAATAAACGATCCCGATGTGCCCTTGCCCACGACCCCGATGTGCCCTTGCAATATAAATTGCAGACAAAACAACACACCCCTATGTGCCCTTGCAATATAAATTGCAGACAAATAACACTTCTCCCCTTTTTTTCCCCCTTTTTCTCACACTCAGGAAAACACTATTTCAAAAACAAATAACCCATATATGATGCACTGTGATTAACAAGAACAATTCCATCACCCTAAAGCTCACACCTACTAGATTTACGGATGGTGGGGCCTGCGGCCCCAATGAGCCGTAATCCCTCTCTCAACTATGAAGGCAGAGTTTTGATTTCAACTCTGGTTAATAGTTGAACGAGCTCTCTCCCTGACTGCTTCGACCGACTTATCGACGTTGTGCTATTGCGTACTGCTGTGTGTTGCCTGTGTGCGTCTCCTGCTGTGAATTTGTCTGTGTACCTGTGCCTTTGTGTTATATAAAGACGTCGTTTGTCACAGAGGTCTGTTGACTGTGCAACCACTTCACGAACCCGTTAACGTTGCGGACTTACAGGTGAAAGTTCCGTAACAATATAATATTTTTTCCTCGTATAACTTCTGAAGGAAAAAAAGTACGGTGAGAATTGAGCTCATGATAAAGTATGTGACTGCAATCTTACTATGGCTTTAAAATTTATTGAAGTTAATCACGGAAATAATTTTAAAGTGAAGATTACTGTTTCATTAAAATGTCTTACTCTATGTATTTTAAATTCTCATACAAAAAGAAGATTTTTTTTTAATTCTTTACTTATGTTCTTTACTTCTTCGGATTTTAATTGTATTAACTCCATGCTGATAGTAAACACGCTTTTTTCAATAATTAATTACATCAAATTTTAGATATTTAACTACTGCTGACCAATACATACATATATTTAAATTGCTAATAAATTTGATAATGTAATTTTATTTCCGTCGATCTAAGTTTCAGAGAGAGGAGGTAATTTCAGAAATTAGTTTCAAATAATGCTTGAATTTCACATTATTTTCTTCTTTGACTATTAGAGATTTATATGAGTGCAATTCAAGAAGTATTTGTGCTTTTCTTTTAATTATCTGTATATTATCAGAATGATTTTAATTACCCAACAACCACTAGAAATCTCCGATGTTTCCACTTATCAGAGTTATCAACCTAATTCGTTTTAAGACATTATAAAGTAAACATATTTCCATAGAACATCTCAGTTTCCATAGAAGGTGATCAGCGTCTCGTAATCGGTTTCTTTGTAATTTAAAAGTGCTTGAAACACGTGGACTTTAGCCCAATGCCGTAAAGGGCCCAGGGGGGAAATGAAATAGCATTTTGAATCTGAGAATAAACATCCAGAGCAAGGACTGAAAAAATTCTGAACTTCGTGTCAACAAAACATCGAGATACATCCCTGGGAAAGAAATGCAATGCTCACAACTTTCAGGACTCACAATAGCTAACTCCTAAACATTACTTAGAAAAAGCGTAAACGATAAATAATAAAATTAAATTGATATATGCCTTGTAATGTGGTATATCATTTTTAAAAGCCATAACTTGCAATAAATCCAGGGGTCGGTTATCGGAAAACTTTATTATTATGTATTTTAACACACGTTCGCATGCAGCCCTGTACTCCATTTAATTTAATCTAAATTTTTTTTTCAAGGAGCTTCTTACATACAGTACCAAATCACTCACTGTATTTGATTCTCTCAAATATGTCTTAAGTCCCTACTTATTCCCCTCCGAAGTGATTGAAACATGCTGCTCAGTTAAATCTTTTTTTTTCAGATACTAAAAAGCATGCTCAGCAAAAGATCATGCACTTTGAAAAATTAGGTGAGTTTGTTAAAAATTATTATGCACATTAAATATTGAACTGTTGTGAAACATCACATGTAAAATTCATACATGGCAGTTCTGCAGATATTAGACATGTCCTCTACAACCAAAAATTTTGCAATCTGAAAAATGTTAAACTCGCCATTGTTGGAGATAAAACGTTATCTGACAGCAGACTATACGCTAACGAAAATATTATATTATATATGAGTTATATAAAAACTAGTGATATTTACTATATAAAAGAAAACTGAGTAGTGAATAGCTTGTAAAAAAGCAACCGTTGATGTAAAACCTTTAATTAGTTTATCGTAAATGAATGTTTTATGAAGTTTTTAGTTAGTATTCGAGCCATAAATAACCAGACAAAAAAAGATTTACTGAGTAGAATATCAAAGCTAAAAGAGGTGGAAAGAAATGAGCACCTTTAAATAATTCAAAAAGGGGACTACTCGTTTGATGAATAAAATGAAACCGATACTAAATATATGTTTTTGCGGCTATTTAAGGCAATTACAGTTACAGGTATTGCCTCTTAAGAAACACAGGAAACCATAGGAAACCAGAAATTATTTTTTTAAAGTTAAATTAAGTGGATAGAAAATATTTAATTACAACACAGATTAAATGGAAATCTTAATCTATATATTTATAACTTTTTTTTTCTGAATCCAGGCAAAGAGTATTTAAAAAAATACTATCTATAACTACAATAACGAAAAAATCCTTTTAGCTATATCAAATGTAGTTCAGAACAAAAATGTATTTGAAGCCTTCCTTCACTCGACGCAATTTTCCTGTAAAATAAATCAAAGAGCTCTGAATGAAAATCTTCTTCCTATTTCCTCAGTTTCCACAGGAATGTGTAAACCAGAATAAAACAAACTCAATTTCACGAGTGCTGTTAAGTTAACTGTTCTGCCGAAAACCGCTTTCAAAATCAACAGTTTAGAGAGAGGAGACTTTTTTACTTCTTTATAGGTTGACTTCATCGTTTCGTCTCTTTCTTCTTTCCGTTACTTTTAGAGAGAAAGAAAAAGAAAAAGAAAAAAAAGAGAAATAAAGAGGAAACTCTCGCAGAGCCGTGCGCACGGCCGTGAAGAAAATCAATAACAACAACTTTGGCAGAAAACGGACGGTTTAATCGAGTGAGGAGAAAGTGCAAAGGTAAGGCAAATTTCTTCCAGTAAAAGTAAGAAAAAAAACAGAAACAGAAAAGAAAGTCAAAAAGGAGAAGAAAAGTTTTGCCAAGTTGCAGCCAAAAAGTGATATATTGATTATCCAAAGGGAAAAGTAAAAGGGACGAAAGTAAAGAGAGAGATCGCCCTTATTTTGTATTCTTGTCGACCGTGAGCGACAAAAGTGTTTAGGTGTCACCCGTGAAAGCTTTTACGACTGACATGAAGTAGCACCCGATTCCTTTTATTTTTCGAAAGTAATCGAAAGTTTCGTTTGTAACAATGCAAGTCTTTTTGCAAATATTTCTTTAATAAATATTCTCTTATAATAGAATATATCTCTCTTTTGCTGGAATTTCATTTATAATGATTTTTTTTAGAATTGGTATGTGCGATTTTGTAAATTTGATCAGACCTTACGGTTATTGTACCGTTACATTAGCTTATTCTCCAAACAAAATAGAATTGAAATCAAAATGTATTGAATAAAGATTGAACGGATTGTTATATTTTTTATTTTTTAAAACAACTCAGACACTCATGTCCTCTTCAATATGCTGAATAAATGAAATTTAAAAAATAATACAGTATGCGCCAAAATATACAGTACTGAAATGAAATGATGAACAAAATTACATTGTCATTTGTGAGTTTGTTTTTCCTCAAAAAAAATTACATACACACTATAAACACGTTGATTTACCATGGAAGGTGTAATGTAAGTGTTCAAGGTGTGCACCGCCTTCGCAGTAGACATTGTTCATATCGTTCATGCGGATTATTAAACATATGATCAAACAAAGGTTGCTGCAAATGGAGACGATTTTTTCACGTAATGCAGGCACAGTTCTTAATGGATCTTCACAGATGGACACACTCCCTTTTAATATTCCCCTTCCGTTGACACACAGTACATTACCTGAAAGAGAAATTTCGTAACAATAGACAGTATAAATGTGTTACTTGGTGCCATCTTATTAAACTTCTCTTGGAATTGCTCTGCCACCTTTTTCAAACTCGGCCCACCTTCATGACCCCTTCCGTATGAGCGGAAATAATGATCAAATTTGAATACTTTTTCCTCCGTCGAGAGACCCATTTCCAACAACAGCTGTACAACACAACTTCCTTCGTCGACAAACGAAGCCACGTGTTCGAGATGCCAGAGTTTCCGTTCTGTTTATTTTAGATCATACGGTATATCATTATCTTAGTATTCCCCTCTGGACATCTCAGATATATGAGAAACTTCCGATTCCATGTGCATTTTAGTACAGTAAAGAAAATCGGCATGTATGTATTAGGTGCGAATAATAAACAATAGTTAATTTAGTTTTAGTTATATTATCGCCTCGTTGTAAAGTAACACTAAAGCTATTTTGGGACGGAACTCGTAATTTTGATCCTCGGTCAGATGACAAGGACGGCATCTGAGTTGGCACCCCTCCTCTCCACACCACACCATGCCAGCGGGAGGACGTTTGGTGTGCAACAGACAGCCTTACACAACGGTTCTTCGGTGGAATCGGGTCACGAACCTGAAAACCTACGGCTTACGAGCCGAGACCTTACCATCAGGCCGTCGTGACCCAATCGATAGTTAAAACAACTTGTATGACTAAGTGATAACTAGTATGATTTTTTCAGACGATTTATTGCTGATATGTGACATATATAAAAGTACAAAAATATCAAATGTATATTTTTGACCCATTTTGTCGACTGACTGAAACCAGAATTCGGCACATAGCCACAAATGTACTTACTATTTCATTCATTTAAGTTATAATTATTGCGTGAGTGAATTGTTCGCACCTAATGCGCTTATGAATTATTGCGTTTATACGCATGCGGAAATATAGATTGACAAATGGTCACCTCTTTGACCGTTTAATTTTAATTTTTTAGGACATACAAATTAAATGTTGAAATTGGGAACTAAATTTTATTGACCTAAGTTAACCTAGGTTTTATGTCATCAATTTTCGCGTTTATGTCCACACAAAAGTGCTGACAGACAAATGGTAAATCCCTTTAGAGTTTCGTTCTAAATTTAATACTTATCTACCTTTGAAATATAAAACCTGTGTACCAAATGTTATCACTAATTCTTTTTGTTTTTTAGTCATCTCATTCATACGTAATCGGACAGACGGGTTTCCTCTTGATGGATTTCGTTCAAAATTTGTGAAAAATTTACAAATATGGTATAAAAAGTACTCGCCAAATTCCAACAACCGAACTTAAAGCAGGTTTGAATTATCAGATTCACAAACAGAGTAACAGAAAGATGGAATTCCAAAAATGCATTTTCCTCATTCAAGAAAGGTCTGAAATGTGAAAATTCCTAAAAATTTCGAATACGAATTATTTCAATTATTTCTCATAATAAAATTTCGTATAAAAGACAGTAAAAATTGGTTGATCTTCAAAATTTCTATATATATGCATGCATTATGTATAGTTAGGATATAATAAATTAAAAAATTCTTATTTTGCAATTTATTTTATAAGTTAAATAATTATATGTAGTTAAACTTCAAAATAAAAAAAAACTATTGAATAAAATATTATCTTTAATATTGCTAGATTCATTGCATTTTATTGCTTATATTGATGTACACCATTCAAATCGCCTAAATGTTTTGATATATTTTCCTATTTAGAAAAAATATTAACTTAGTAAATTTTGCACAATTATGAAGCATAATTAATCCAAGGTATAAAAATAACGCAGCTTAGTAATCTACGAAATTAATTATTAGTTAAATCACTGGTTCCAAACGTATTTTAGTATTTTATTGCGTTGTCTTAATTTCATTAAAAATATAAACGTTTAAAAAATGATTTTATGCTTTATCAGTAACGAAATCTTTATAAACATAATTCGAAAAAAAATTAATATTTTAAAGAGAACTTTGTAATATATAACGTTACTATCAACAACAAAATTTATCAGTACTTCAGCAGATAAAAAGATTGTAATTTTATCAAACAAATATCTATTTGCCGCTAATCTATATCCCTGTAACGCTATAGGGGGATGGAGAAACTTTTTTGAAGATTAAAATGAGAGGGGGGGGGGAAGAAGAAAAAAATAGACATTTCCAAACATCTGTTTTTTGACTAAAATGTGGAGATTCGTGGAAATCGATTCGTGGAATGTTCGAATTTTTTGAAGATTTTTCAGATATGGTTTAACATATTTTCCCCATACATGAAGACAATATGTCACTTAAGTTCATAAGCAGTGAGTATATTCCGCTAGTTCTTCCTTCCATTTTAAACACTAAAGCATTTTCTTTTAAATGTAATTTTAGCATTTTGAACATTTAGCTTTAAATACGATAAAATGGTATGATATTTATTCTTCCACTATGTACATTTTTACTGCTTTTGATAGGTTATTACTTTATTTTATTGTCTTGAAATGGAGATCATTCATTTTGCCTACAGCCTTTCAAGAGGCAAAGAGTTTGATAGTTGATAAAATGAAAGTTTTTAATTGTGTATATAGTTCAAAGTTAGATACATCACATAAATAATAACGGTTCGATTGGTGCATATCAAATAACATAATTTATATATATATCAAAATATGTAATACAACCAAAATCGAAATCAACAGAAAAAGCAAATATTTTAAGAACATACAAAATTCTTAGGCGATCTTTAAATTTTTATACTAGTCTGTAGCTTCTTTAAAAATATCAGAAACTACGTCAAACGATATTTAACTAACAGGTGTGATCTCCCCGAAACTTCTATGCACTCTCTTTTATTAATATGTTACCTGACCTCCCTCTCATGCATTAGAACATATGCATGAATGTATCTCAAATAAAACCGTGTATGCCTTGAATGAACAACAGTTTTGAATTATTGGTCTTTGGCATACATTTAGCATTTTTGCTGAATAATGTGATACCTAGCGATTAATCCCTGGCTTTTAACAGTATGTACGCGAAAATAGAATTTTTGCTTTGACAGGTTTGTTTCCAACCAGTCCCACAACCAAAATGTGACAAAACAAATGTATTCCCAAAAATCACGTGCCAAATTTCATAAACATAAGTCATTGAGTTTTTGAAAGCTGTTTTTCAAGCTTATGAAAATATAGATTGGCAGAAAATCATCCCCTAAATGGAACTGATTTCAAATTTAATAGGTACAGATATTCTAGAAGTTAAATCTGATAAATAAAATTTTATCTTTCTATGTAGCTCTCTTTGTTTTACAGTTATTTTGTTAACTTATATTCGGACAACTGGGTAGACAAACTCTCCCTAAATAATTTTTTCTCAAAATTTGATAGATATCCATCAATTTAATATAAAGATCATGTAAAATTTTCATCTGTCTAGCTCAACGTATTTGAGTTATTTTTTACAGACAGGTAATTTCCAAAAATTTTTCTTTCCAACTCATGGAGATCTAAAATGGGAGATTCGTGAAAATCTCAAGTTCGAATTTTTTTTGACGATTACTATACTTTTTCCATACTTTATACACGAGACAGTAATAAGAACTTTCGATTGTTTTACAGAATTATTATAAAATTATTCTAATTATTACATTTATTGTTTCACTTACAAAATATAATGCGAAATCATAATAGACTTAAAATATTTATATTTAACACAAATGATGGCAAACAAAAATGAAATGATCGTTCCAATAAATGGAGTAATAGATTTTTCTTAGTAAAAATGAACTATTTAAAAAATTTATATGAAAGTTTCTTTATTTCACAATTTTAGTAAATAGTTTGAAGAGATTCTGTTCAAAAACTTGATTTTGACATTAGCATTATTTCTTAATTTACTTTTTTTTTATAATGATATATTTTTAATAATGGTATAAATGACCGGTGCTATTTTTAATTTAATTTTTTATAATTATATATTGTTAGTAATGCTATAAATCGCCAATACAATAATTTAATTTACATTTTATAATGAACTATTTTCAATTATGCTGTAAATTACATTTTGAAATATATAGAACTATTTTTTAAAATTTTTTATAATGATATACTTCAAATAATGCTATCAATTATTTGCACGATTTTTTAATTTACTTTTTATAATGATATATTTTACGTAATGCTATAAATTTAATAATATACGTTTTGCTTTTTGATTGATTTCAAATTCATTTGGAAGATATAAAACTGGAAAACTACGCGTTCCTTTCAATAAAAATAAATGTACTTATTATATCATTTCGAAAGAAATATAAATGTATCCCCTTCATTTTCTTCTGCGTAAATAATTTTGCATCATTGTAAAGTTAAAATGAACTCAAATAAATCAGTTATTCTAATTGTTAAAAGAAAATAATATATTAATAACAAAAAGCGAAAAAATATTTGGCTTCCTTTAATTAACATTGAATACAATCAAGTTTTCGCCATTTTGATAGTCAATTACATTTGGCAATTACAAAATTTCTTCTTACAAAACAAATAAACCTTTTATCGTTCCAACTTGAATTAACTGCTCGAAAAGAAGAAAATCAGCAATTATATTTCCAATCCAATAAATGATTCATTCCCAACTCATAAAGTAGAATTCTGATGCGTCTTCAAAACCGCCAAGAGGAAATAAATAGATTTATTTAACACCAACTTCTAATTGCAATACCAATTTAAAGTCAAAAGAAAATCATATATTGCGGATAAAAATAGCTAAATTGTAAAAGCGCGAAAACTTTTCTCCGCAATTTAAGCACCTGAGAAATCGCCATTTTTAAATTAGCATATCCTTAGTCAGCAAGCATTAATGGTAAACAATAACTTCCTGATCGTTCCAGAAGTTCCCCGTTTTATCTATTCCAATCCTAATTATCTGCGAGAAAGAGCCATAAATAGCAAAAGTGGAAACAAAAACATTTCTGAATTCACTCCTTGTCCTTTAACATGAACTCATTAAATTTAACAAGCTCTAACATGGAAGTTTTTCCTACTTTATTATTGTTTCGTCTGCTGTTCAAATATACACATTTTAAATGTTCGGTGGGTGGCAACAGTTTCACCCACTCAGGAGGATGCTGGGATAGGATGAGATGAGAATTTCCTATCGTTTCGGTTATTTCGATTCCTTAATTTATTTCTTGCAAAACGTTGTTATTTTTGTCATTTATTTTTTCCTCCTCTCGAATTCCAGCGACGTTTTGCTTACACTTGAGCGAAGTTACCAAGATGATTACGGATGCAAATCTTTTCAATCGAGTACTTGCTGCACCGGTCTGGATCTGCATAATTTAATTTTCGGCAGACTTCCACCATCATAGAGATCAGAACGAGTTATCGATGAAATGCTGATGACGACATTTCCAACGTTTATAGGAAGATTTTTCTATATAACGGCTAGAAATAACCGAGTTTCGCCGATATATTCTTCAAACAGCAAAAAAAAAAAAAAGTTAGAATTATTTTCTGGACACAGAATTTGGCTGCACTTCGTGAACTACTGACCACCTCTGGCGAATAGTTCGTTTCCCCAAATTAGTGATTCTTTAGAAAATTAAGTAATTTATGGAGTGTATTTTATATTCTCCTATACGAAGTACACGGAAAGCACTGTATTATCAAAAAATTTTGAACTCCAGATTTTGACAAATCTCTACGTTTTCAACTTCCTTGTGATTGAAAAACACATTTTTCGCATTTTGTCTGTCTGTCTGTCTTTGACATATATAACTCAAATGCACTTTGAGCTAAACAGATGAAATTTAGTACTCCAATATTAAAATTAAAGGGATAATTTGCATTTTTACTTATAATTCCATGTTTATGACATCTTCCAATTATCTAAATTTGTCCACAAGAACGAAATTTGGAATTTCTGCTAGCATCTATAACACTCTTTTTGCATCATTATTCAATAAATATTTTTTTTTCTAAACGGTACGGTAAAATCATTTTGTATAATATTGGATATTTCTAAGATTTTGCCATGCCATTTCCTGAATTTTTCTTGGTTTAATTTATTTTTATAGCATTTCCTCTATTGATACAGCTAAAGACTATACCGAAGCTGATTGCCATTCGGTAGAAAGTTATTCAAACTGAATTTATCGCCCAGAAATGATAATTCAGAATATTGTTATCATTGTAGTTGTTCAGTGATTGATTGCTATCTATGAGTGGAGTCATCAAAATTCGCTTTAAAAAAAATATTTTTTAGATAAATGAAAACATAATATATTTTTAAATGAGGAAAAATCCTTACCTCGGAAATTTATCAAGTAACTGATATGATTAAAAATATATAATTAGTAAACAGATACGCGAAATTATACGCCAGTTTCTAAAAATGAAATTTGAAGCGGTATTTTATGTGTCAGTTTTCTGCATCTTTTACCGATTGTGTTTCAAAATCACATACACGCACATATATATTCTTAGCTCGAATGTAGCGGTTACATAAATCTTCCACCTTCTCTTTTTATACAACAGATGTCGTTACCTTATTAATATCAATGTATATATTCCCTGGATCCTTCTTTGGGGTCATTATTAGATTGTATTCTAAGTGAGGGTTCGTGCATCTTCGTGTTAGTGTTTGCTTTGTCTTGTGAAATGTGGAACATAGAAAATAATTAAATAAGTGTTCCTGAAACTCCTGAATTATTTTCATCTACCTCATAATGAAGTTATAAAGAGTCTCATCCCTCTATAGAAGGTCTTTTAAAATATTTTCGAAAATTAAACAAGTATTGTTTGTTCGCGGTTTAGTGACGCAAGAGCCATATTTAGCTTATTACTCCAACCAAATACCAAAATAAGAGCATATTATAAACTGCATTTAAATATAAATGCTATGCTATCAGCATAAAAAATATGTAAAATATTATGATGAAAATAATAAATGGATAATATTTAAAATTTTAGCATCTAAAAGTAAAAATTTATACAAAAAAAAGGCGAAACAATGAATTACAAACAGAGGGTAAAAAGTAAGAAATGCAAATATAAAAGTGAACAGTTTACAAAATGTAAAAAATATTTGTGATATAATTTACCAACTAGGTTTTATAAAATTATGGGAAACGAGGGGAAGAAACACGATATAAACACATATTACAGTGACGAATATATTACTTAAAATAAATATTTTATATTTCGTTCTCAGTTTCAGCAAAAAAAACATCCAAATTATGTATACATATTACATTTATTTTTGTCTTTAAATTGTACCTCATATAAAGCCAAGTTCCTAGTTCAACCAAATTTCGTGAAGATACTGTCTTAAAACAAATCTCTTTAAGGCGATAAAAATTCTCAGTTTGCGTAGAAGAAAGCGAGTTGTATTTTCAAAACATAACTTGTCTCTAAGGGCGTTTTTATAAGCACTGCTCTTTTTGTAAAAATAAAGGGTGATATTGTATTATTTTTTCATAAAACGGCTTTTATTTACAAAACTAACGATCTTGAAATAAGTGTTTGTCACACGAGCTACTTCGTGAAAGGAAAAGAAAAATATACTTACTACAAGAATATCTGATAGAAAGAAAATTCAGACCTTTCTTTTAGAAGAAAACATTCAATAATGTAACAATGGTGTGGTAAAAATATTTTCTCGCAATAACTTAGTTTATTATTTATGGAAGGGAGTATTCCAGGTTCAAGACTGAAAACAATGTACCATTTCTATATTATTTTTCAAAATGGGTGATTTTGAATTATTTATCTTTCCACTTTGGTGCAGCTACAAGTTTATAAAGTGGTAGTTGGATGTAGTATTTAATTTTGGAATAAAAGAATTGTTTATTAGAATTCTAATCTCCCATTTTTAGTGAGTAACGAGTGCTTTTAATGCAAAAATGTGGCCGAAACATCGATTTTTCTTATTTTTGTATTCATGTGGTTAAAATTAAAGAAAGTGCCTTTACTTTTTAGTGGTTATTTCTAATTTTTTTTCAAAATGAAAAATGAAATGCAATAAAAAATCATTCAATAACTTTTCATGAATATTATACTTAACTTCATGCTTTAAAAATGCTAAAAAAAGATTAATGCTCTCGTTTTATGAGTAAAAAGGCTAAATAAAAAATTAAAGCTCTCTCGTTTTATGAGGTATATAAATAAAAATATATAATCGATAAGACATACGAATTCGAAATTGTCAGATGTCCACGTTTCAAACCATCCTCCACACTTCTCTAATTATGTCTGCATTTGAACAAGATAACTAAAATTCCTTTCAGCTAAATGGATGAAATTTGGTATTTCTATTACATTTTGAGCGAAATCCATTCAGAAGAAATTCGTCTATCCAGCTGTCTGAATATAAGATAAAGTGATATTTAAAAAACTAACACAGTTAGATGTACAAAATTTGGTGCACAGATTTAACATCTAATTTGTATATATGCATCAAATTCGTAAACAAATCCATCCTATCTGTCAGTTTGTATTTTCTCAGATATCTACAAGCAATTATTCTAAAAATGATTCCAATTTTAAATATATGAAATTTGGTATATAATTTTGCAATTAAAATTATACGCAAATTGCGATTAAAATGATGTCAAATTTCGGTTTGAAACAGTCATATTAAAGGCATCCATAATTCACCTTCGGTCTTCTGTTACTTTTGTATTAACCGTATTCCAACTATGAAACACAAAAGAATGGGCCGCGGTGGTCTGGTGGTAAGGTCTCGGCTTCGGAACCGGAGGGTTTCCAGTTCGAGACCCAATTCCACCGAAGAACCGTCGTGTAAGGGGGTCTATTGCATGTTAAATCCGTTCTGACCAAACGTCCTCCCGCTGGTGTGGAGAGGAGGGTGCCAGCTCAAGAGTCGTCCTCGTCATCTGACCGCGATTCAAAATTACGAGGTCCGTCCCAAAATAGCCCTAGTGTTGCTTCAAACGGGACGTTAATATAACTAAACTAAGAAACACAAAAGAAAATTCATAAAATCATATTCTAATAAGCTCGTTCGTAACTATTGTTCGCTAATGCAAAGTGGTAAAAAATACACAAGTGCAAGAAAATATGCAAGAAAGTTCCAGTTTCAAAACTCTCCCTCACTGCTTTCCCTATTTAAGATAGAACATTTAATAATTTTTACTGTACTTGCAATATGCATTCATCAACATAATTATTTGTTTAACTAGATATAAAATGAGCGACTCCAAATTTTCCTGCTTATCCTTTATGTAACAAAAAATTAACCTGGATTTAATGCTGGATGTATCTTGAAATCCAAGCCCATTTTTTATGAAATATATTTCAATTAATTTATAAATTCAGTTGGAAAAAATAATGCACATATAATGTTTAATAAACATTTATTGTGCAATAGAATTTTCAGGAAGGGGCATTCGCTGATAAAATGTACAATTCTGTTTATTTTAAATTTGAAAAAGATGAATCTTAGTAGCAGTTTTCAGATTGTAGAGTCAGCGACTCTAAGTCGTGACCGTGTAGAGAAAAACGCATCCACAATCTCGTCATCAAGATATGAAAGCAAAGAGATGGCGAAAGAGGAAGTAACGGTTTTACAGCAGTTCAGAAAAATGATTCCTCGTTTTCACAATAAAATTGGATCCAGCTTCAATGACTTGCGAGGCAGTTTTAGATGGTTAAATTTACAACGAATATATCCCGAGAGAAAAAGGGAATACTACTTTCTAGAAGAAGAGAAAGAGTTAATATCTTAGCTATCAAACAATTCGAACTCCTTATTTACGCGAACCTACAAGATTTAGAACTCGCTGAGTCCAAAAATTAAATTTTTAGTATTTTGTCAGTTTGGCCATCTGTATGTCGACGAACACGATGACTAAAAAGACTTTGAACTCGGCTAATGCTGCTTCATGAATAGATTTCACACCACATTTGAAGATTTCGATCAAATTTTGGTCGAAATCCCTTCAGAGGAAATCGGTCTGTCCGATTGTCCGTTTATATTTGAATGTCATAATTTCAAAACAAAACAAAAAGAGCTAAGTAAATGAAATTTGCACATAAATTAAGTTTAAAATGGTTGATTCAAATATATTGAATGTAGAAATTAACCACCAAATTTCACACAGTTGTTTCAGTAAAAGTTGTAGATTCTCGCCAATGAGCAACATTTTGTAACCCTTTAAATTTAAAGCATTCAGGCATTATCGAAAGTCCACAATTTTATGCAGAAAGGAAGAGATATCATCTTTAACCCTTTAAAGGGCCATTTTTTTTTCTAGTCATATTATATTAAAATATTTTTAGGCTTGAAATTAGAATAAGAAAAAGGATTCATTTAGCTTATTAGAAAAATTTAATTTGATTAATTAATTAACTTGGTTAATTAATAATTAAGTATCAAATAAAGACACGTCATTTTGTGTAAAATAAAGAATAAACCATCTAAGTTTCTGTCTTTCTAAAAATTTGTCAGAACTTATGCCAACCTACATAAATTCATACAAAGATTGATAAATTTGGTGGGATGCATACTTCCCACGGCCCTAGAAAGGGTTCATATAGAATAAGAGGTAAAAGTTTGTAAATATCCTTCCTGTTAATTTAATTTAGAATTATAGAAAAACGAGTAACAAATAAAACGATGGAAACAGTTTTTTTAATTTCAGCTATATTCCATAGGTATTCTCTATGCGTCAGCAGACCACACGGTACACTTAGAAACAGTGATGTTTTGTGGATCAACTTATTCCACTTGTTTAATGTACCTATTTTTTGTACTATAGTTCAATAGCACTCTCCTGTCAATATTCATCTCATAAGCAGTGATGTATTCTTTCAGATCTTACGGTAGTTATTCGGTTGAAGCAATTGTTGAAGCACTGAATACCTTATAATTTAATTTTTCATTGATATGTAAGGTTTTTTAACTCACTTAGAAATACATCTCAGCTTGCTTTGTAAATCAAAGATGTATTGAAATTTGATGAGTTATTCCTTTAACGTTATTTGGAATTTGTTAAATTCAAATTTTAATCGAAAAACATTGTGTTTTGCAGCAAAATCAGTTTTCATATAATTTCAATTTATCGCTTTCAATTTCATGATTACATTTCAGCTTATTTTCCATTCTGATAACAAAATATGCGTATTGTGTTTTCTAATAAAGCTTAAAAATTTAATATTTTTAAATTGTGAGCATTTAAGAAATATAACATCAAATAAAAACACGAATTTTCAGTTAAAAACAACGCTTTTTTTTAAATCTATAATGTTATTATAGACTGAAAGCATGAGTTAGCTAACTTTAATCCTTTAAAATTATTAATAATGTCGCAAAAGGAAGATCTGCACATAGCCAGTGTGGCTCACGGATAAAGTACGCGCTTGCAGAACCCAAGATCGGGGGTTCAAATCTCAGCCAAGTCGCATTCATTTCACTTTGATTGAACTTTAATTTGAATTTCTAATTATTCATTTGTTAATGCTCTGGAACTTTCTATAACTTTCTTTATAATTCTAGATTATTCTGTAAAAGCATAAATTCTGAGTGCCACAAGCATTTGGATCAGTTCTTTGCCTGTATGTTGCTTATAACTAATAAACTTGATATAGTGTCACTTTGTGATTTGTTATTTTTTACATCTTCGTGTCTATATGATAATCAACAATGAACTTGGTATTATGAAATAGAATACGCACATCATTTTGATACTT
The DNA here is from genome assembly GCA_026543865.1 of Argiope aurantia. Classification (NCBI taxonomy): domain Eukaryota; kingdom Metazoa; phylum Arthropoda; class Arachnida; order Araneae; family Araneidae; genus Argiope; species Argiope aurantia. Next base: position 927,050 of record JAPMOR010078621.1, read on the forward strand.
CCATCCCTCCGGTGTTCATTTTAAACCAATTTAATCTAACGAGAATTGAAAAAAAAATCCTGATTTACAAAAAATGTGAAAAAGAAACTCGGAATATTTCAATCTTTCGAATTTAAACATTTTTTGAAGGTTTTCCGAAGGCAAATAGTGCAAATAATAGAATCCCCGTTTGTGTTTCCTCTGAGCTTTCGAATTCGATTTATTTGAATCACATTTGTCTCTTTAAGGGAAACTGGTGACTGAAACGCGGCAAACTTAGCAATGAACTGAATAAAAACAGCTACTAAGATTGTGACAACGTGTCTTAACCAAAATGATATCTATTCCCCAAGTAAAAAAGTGCATTCTATAAAACGTTATCCAAATTCTAAAACTCAAAGGAAAAATTATCTTTAGTTTGCAAAATCTTGTCACAGCATATTTGCCATCCTTCAAAAGCAAGACAGTTTTCTCGGCTTCACAATATTTAAGGTATTTGGTTTCTAATTTTCTGGCTTTTCTTGAAATAAATTTTAGTAATATTGCCGCATTGAAAGGAGGCAGTCGACTCTCCATGGCCGAATGGTCATAGCACTGCTCTCTTAATTAAAAGATCGTATGTTCAAATCCCGCTAGAGACAATGCGATTCACAGTCTGTGTAAATATTTAATTCCTTGATTTTATGTTTTCCTTTATTTCATGTTCCAGAAGATACTGGACATTTCTTTAGTTTACCAGACAAGTGTTCTGGACTTTTCTTACTGTCTCCAGAAGAGTATTCTGGAACTTTCCCTGCTAGTAAAAAAGCTGGAGATCTGTCAGTCACAGCGTTCTCAGTTCAGAGTTGAGTTAATAAATTGGTTTAGCTCTACCTCTTGTGTGTGTCATTGAGTTTCACACTAAAGAACCTACGTGACAATATCAAAATTCGTTAACTTTTATTTTAACGAAAAATTATGAAGAATATTTGATTCTTATAGTTTATTATTGAAACAGTAAACTCACAATTAACTTCAACAAATTTAAACTGTATTTTATCTTTAGACATATTTGAAGGAAGATTTTTTTTTAACTCAAAGCAGTAACAAGATTCCGAAACTCGGTTCATAAGCTGCACATTAGATTAAAATAAATAAGACTTATCCTTGTAGAAATATTCATCAAATATCTCGTTGTTATTGTTTAAACTGGCGTATCAGTATTAATTTTGTTTACTAGCGATTCATTGGCATGAAATATTCACCAAGTATGCCAACAAATAAACTCTATCATAATTAATATTTGACAATGGCATACGGCAAATATTGAAATTCGCCATTGGTATGAGGTCGATGTACATTAATTAATTTTTAATGAAGGCTTTCATTAATGATATTTCAGCCGTATATTTTATGATCAGTACAAGTTAAGAGCTAACATATTATTAGAAATTGTCTCTGTTACATCAAATAAATAAATAATCTTGATAGTTTCTATAACGCTCATTTCATGAAATTATTATTTAAGCAGTAAAATTCCATTTTTTAAAAATGAAATTTTACAATGTCTCTGCCTAAAACGTATATATCATGTTTAAGGTTAAAATTTATTTAAATGTGCTCCTTTACGTAGTCATGGATGTCAATAATGCCATTTTGATAGTAAAAAAATCAAGAGATGGTTTGCAAAGAAAATAATGCTCAGATTAAGACGTTTAGAAGAACTATTCCACTAATTTTTCGGTTTACCGTATTGGCGATAAACTCAAAGGGCACATTAAAGTAGATTTCAATCAAATTTAGGTATTAAAAAGAAAATGCGTTTGAAAATTTTGCCAACACGATAATAGAATGATAAATATTGACATCCGTGAATAACCAATCAGAAGAGTATAGCTTCCAAATACTATGCTCCTTCAATGATATGACACGAACAAACTAGTTAAAAATTCAAATTGTGTGGCACAAAAAATTTAAAAAGCAATCTACCTATCTTAAATTTCTCATATGAATCTTAAATGAGATAGACACAAAAACACAGAGATTATCGAAATATATCAAGAGATATTCAATATCCTTTAAAGGATATGTGATTTGACCTACGGGATCATTCCACAAGATAGAATGATAATAGTACGTATATTGGAATACTTTCTAGGTAAACAACCTAATTGATGTCCTACTACCCATACACAGTTACATTAGCAATGAAATAGTAAAATAATATTCATAAAATTAAATTTGGGGGCAATTCTCGACATGCATGGTAATTTAAACGTATGGGGAGGATATATGCCATATATGGCTGTTACACCAAGATATGTTACCATACGTGGCTCGCTATATATGATAACCTGTCATTTTTATTGCAACTGTAAAACCGTTTGTCAAAATTTCTTTTAGCTATCCAAAATGGTGGAATTTGACCAAGTTTTTAGACGTTTGGCAAGATTTTGTTGTAGTTGGTGAAATACTGGACAGTTTATTAATCATCAGCTGCGTGTTAAATTTTATTTTTAAAAATGGAGGCACCAAGAGGATGACAGACCAGAGCAATCAAGATAGGAATTGCGCTCACTATTGTCACGATTTTAACATGATTGGTGAAAACACCGGATACTTAAACTATCAAGGACTCATGCATTAATCAGGCATGGATGAAATCATCTGGTATTTTATTAAAAAAATTGGATTAAGCAAGAAGATGATAGACCAGTGCCGTGAAGATGAAAATTACACACATTGTTGTCACGATTTTGCTTGAGTGGTAAAAAACCGGACGCTTATCTAAATTCTTATCAATACCGGATATACATTCAGACAGTTATAAGACAGCCAGTAGACGGTGCATGCGTAGAATGGGACTGATTGATGCTTGCCATAATTTAATAAGGTAGATTCAGGCATTCCATGATTAGCCATGCTGCCCTTTTAGCATATCTGAAATTTTCTTTTTTCATTGCGTATCGTATTAAAATGATGGATATTTACATGGTAAAACACGGTAAACATTGTAAAATAAAAAAATTAAAAAAAATTAACATACCCAAATTTCGAAAACTGCAGAAAAAAAATTGCAAATAAAGTGGGAATAAAACCCCCTCGGATCAAAAAGAACAAAGAGCAAAAATGTCGGAATTAATCTACGATAAATGATCCATTTTTTCAGCAAAAAAAAAAAAAGCTGAATTCTACAATTGCATGCTCAGTATGAGAAAAATACAATACAGCGGCATGTTGTTGTCCCGTCGGGACAATTACTTTCCATGGACCTAACACCAATTTTGAGTCTTTCTACGCATGCGTTGCCTACTGGCCGTCGGTATAACTGATCGAGTACAGACCCGGCATTACTCTTTTATTAATTAACTGCGAGTATAAACCGTTGATATTTTATAAAAGATCGGAACTGAAGCTTGATGTCAGATCAGTGCAGTGGTGATCAGAATTCTCTACATAGAAGTTAAAGAAGAAGATGTTTAACTCAAACTACAACAATTTATATCTGACGGGGCTCAAACAGCAAATAATCCAGGATCACTCGCGGCAATTCTCGTCGATCCTTTCAGGTAAAAGAACCGTTTTTCATCCATTCAAGAGCTTAACCTTGTCTGCGCCATTTTCTTTCTCCATCACTGCTTTCAGCGTAATAAACTATCGCGAACAACAAAATTTCAATTTTGATGATAGACGTCAGTTGCCTATAGGATTACTTTCGGCATTTATCAGACTATAGAGAAAATTGGAATGAAAAATTCCTAGATGCAAGTAAAATACTTTGATTAAGCATGAAAAGGACATTTATAAAATGTTTATGGATATTTATAATCTTATTACTAAATTTACAACATCGAAGTATGCATTTATTTCCAAAAAGAAAAAATATATACATAGAATGCTAAAAATAATAAAAAAATATGGCAGAAATAACATTTAGAATTAAAATATACTCTAAGCAATAAATGCTAATACTGTACACGTTGGTAAATACCACAAATGAAGCAAGTGAGAGAGTGCGAAAATCCTCTTATTTTTCTCTCCCTATTTATAATGCCATTGGTCTGCCCTTGGAGCCAAATAAATACACATCAACATTGTGAATATTAATGCCGTACTGCTAGTAGTAGTCATTTTATTTTTATTAATGGTTGCTAAAGGTTAAACTTTCAACATTCTTAAAACATTTCAATACGTCAAAAATGCATTACTCTACATAGCATACAAGCGCTGATACCAACTTATGTTAGTTTGCAAAAACTGAGCTTTTTTGAAGGGGCTGATGTTTATCCCCAAATGTAATCTTGACAATTTCTTACTGCAAATGCAGTTTGTTACTATATATTGTAGCCTTACATAATGGTGGACTTTTAATGAGTATTTTTTTTAAAATTGGAACAATACAATACAATTTTATAGTCCTTACCGAGAAACTGAAGACTAATGTTATGTCTCACCCAAGTATTTTAATAACAGATAGCCAATAGTGTAGATACAAATCAAATAAAAATTGTTATGAGGAATTATATCTAATTAGAATCAATAAATAAAAATTTATTTTCATGAAATAGGAATTCTTGAGGCAATATTAATTTTAATTAGTAATCTGCATTCAATATCAATTTTAATTTATAATCTTGATACAATATTAATTTTTTCTTGATTTTTTCATCGCCATATAAATTAAGATCATCATTGAGCAGCCCTCGTATAATAAATGTCAATTAAGTAATATTGAAGCGAAACTTCTGATAGAAACTAGAAAATATGCATCAGCATATTTAAAACATAGAGATGAAAAACCTAACAGAGCAAAAAGCCACTTGGAATTCTTACTTGCATATACATATATATTTCATTTGTTATCATAAATAAAAATTTTAATAACTTTTGAACTATTCCTAATAGCATAACTTTGAATTTTGACAAAATGAATAGAAAAGAAAGGGTAATGAAACAGACTAATGAAGAAAATTGATATTTTGACTAATATTTAGATAATGCGCCTTCGAAAAAGCATAAAAATAACAGTCAAATCTCAAATACATTAAAAAGTTATCAAAAATCCATATAACTTTTAACTTAATTGCTTTTAAAATTAACAACCCAGAAACGGAAAGCGAATAAGTAAATCAGAATATTAAAAATAAACCATAAAGGAATGTAATTACAACTTTAAGAATCGAGGTTTTATAAAACGAATTTCTACCAAGTTTTGCAGTTGTTTTTTTTTAATATAGAAAACAACATCTCTTGAATACATGAATCAAAAGGAAAACTTCTGAAAGTAACATATATTTTTATTTTATGAAATTTAAAGTAAAATGTATTAATCGAAATTAGATTTGATTATAATCATGGGATTAAACTATTTCGGAACTAATGATACTTATTCGAATCGATAAAAACATGCGTTAATATTCAAACTAAAAATACCATTTCAATCAAAATTTTAAAGCATCTATTATTCAACAATGTAAACAGGAAGAGTCAAATCGTTGGATATTCAAATTATATTTAAATATTTACAAAGGATAAATAAGTAATATATTTTTTTAAATTTTAAAAAGAAAATGTAACTCTACACAGTAAAAAAAAAAAAAAAAATAGTTTCTTAAATTTTGCAACTATAAAATTCTAAACTTATTTTTAGTTTCTTATTTAGAAAATTCAACAATATCTTGAAGATCGATGGAATATTTCCTTTCTGAAATTTTTATACACCAAGATTTCGGGAAAAAGCAACTTCCCGCACTATCCATTTCATCATAAAAAGAAAATATACAGAATTGCCTAATTTGTTCTTCATAAATGGCAGCATATGGACTGTTATTTTTCCAAATACAACAAAATAACGATAATAATAATAGGAGTTCAAATCGGTTTTACACCATAAAACTATCATTGACTCTTGATAGGTGTAACAAAAATCAGATTTAAGAAATCACCCGGAAAATTATCCAATTTACTAAGGAAATTGTTGTTCATCAACTAACTTATTTTTTTTCTTATCTTTTTCCCGATGTTGCCACATGGATTCCTGGATAAATAAAACAGTGCAGAGAATGAAAATCGATATTTCTGGAAACGACCCATTTTATGAATCGCCATAACGAAATCCTCATTTTCTACAACAGTTCTAAACTTACAAAAGAACCCTAAAAAATCGTAGGGAAATAATAGAACAAGTAAAAAAAAAGAAAATAGGAATGCAACTCTGCTACTTTCTGGATAAAGAAAAAATAAAGAATTTTGTACGTAGAATATCAAGCAATAAATGAAATATAAAAAAGAGGATACTCCAGGAATGTGGTTCGACTGCTAAGTATGTCGGCTATAGCTAGCTGGCCTTCTGTTAGATATATCTATACCGATATTGTGAAAAGTGCTGGGGGTATATTTATCTGAAGAGTTTCTTTTATTTTTGTAATCTATATGTAGTATTTCTCATTTTTTTTGGAAGAAAAAATGATTCCTTGGGAGATTTTTAGAATTCTATCGCTTTTTCACTCCACACACTATTTCCACTAGACTCTTTCAATTCTAAGAAGACTTAAAATTAAAAAAAAAATCTCTGACGCTTTTCAAATGAAAGTTTTGTGAACTGAATGAAAATCTTGATTTGAATTTTGTGAATCGAGGAGTACTATTTTCTTGTTTTTTATTATCTATTTCTTTTAGATAGCGTATTTTTTTTATTTCCCCAATACAAATAAAAGTATCAACATACGGTTCTATGTATGAAAGCAAGCTAAAATTAATTCTTTTTGCTAACGAGTAATCGGATATTTGTTTCTAATTTTTCCTCAAAAGTAAGTAAATAAAAAAATAAAGATTGAAGAATTTTAAATACCCTTTAAAGTTTAACCCTTAATGACCTAGAGTATCAATTTTGATACCAATCTTTTAAACCGAATGTTCACATTACTATTAGTTTTTTTTATAGGTTGGCTGTACGTATTTTACTGTTGTATAATATTCTTTCCAACGAAATTAAAAAAAAATCAAATTTTCCCTTCATCTAGACCCTCAAGCAAACACAGTAATATTAAAAATAAATCACTTTCGTAAATCAGGCTACTAAGGGTTAATAAAAATATAAGATTTCCTTGTCAATGTTTGGAGTACTTTGGAAAATAAAATCATGGGAGCTGATGATAAAAATATTATCAGCAAATCAAAATGCCAGAAATTTATAGTATATTTGTGTTAATTTTAGTATTTTTTTTTACAAAAGTTTTCACTTAAATATTCGTTGTAGCTTATTATTTTACAGTATTCAGCGCCCTTTATTATTAATATTCTGCTTCTACATTACAATTTTTAATATAAAAAATTGTATTCCTTTTTAATACACTTTTAAAATCACTTTTATATTTCTTATTTTCTACTTTTATGTAGACATTAATAAATTTAAAAATTAAAATTGGAAATTTTGTAAAAATATGATTTTTAAGGAAAGCTTTCAACAAAGCAACGTCTTGCTTATTGAATCACAGTTTAATTAAATTCATCAGTAAACTAATAGTTTTAGTTCTGAAAGAATATAATTACTGCATTACCATCAAGATAAAATAATTTACAAAATTTCGAGATTTAAAAATTTAAAGGAGTGGAAAATGGATTAGAAAATTTCCTTTTTACAAACAGAAAATTAAAATAAAAAAGTGTGATTTTTTTTTATTTAAAAAAAATCAGGTCCATTTTTCAGGCTTAACATGTTATTCATTTAAAATAAATCTGAAATTGAATTAAGTTTTTTTTTCTGTGAAATCGGCATTATGTTATGGATATATTTTAATAGATTGTGATAAGAATGCAAATCAGGTTCTCTAATTAAATGCTAAAAAAATTAAAGACTTCACATTTTTCTTATTTTCATCTATTTTTAAAATAATTCAATAGCCCCTTTCCTCTCTTTCATGAAAATATTCTATATTTTTTGCTTAAATTTCTTCAGGATTAGTATCACGAAATCTTATTTTTTTAATCTTATTTTTCAAAATCTTATTTTTCAAAATATTCTAGATCCTATTAAATATTTTAGTAAAAAATTAGACTTACAACAGCAGGTTTATTCCACTAATTTTCAATTCTTTTAAAAACTGTTTTCTAAATCGCTTATAAAAAAAATCGCTTATAAAATCGCTTATAAAAATAAAAGATATCGTTCTTTTGTGGGATGAACATTAGGTGATATTTCTAAAATTTTTAATTCAATTTCGAGCAAAAATATACATTTAAAAGTTCTGTAATGTGACTAACCCTTTATCCTAAAATTTCATGATAAATTAATATTTGATTTATAGTTTAATCATATGAAAATAACACCTGTATAGCTGTCTTCAAAGAATAGTCTTCCGGAGAATATCAATAATACAGGATGATTACAAAAGATATTTCAAGTTTAAATACTATATTACATGTTAGAAAGACAGTTATTAAAAACAACAAAACCTCTATAAAATTGAAATATTTCAAATTCTTTTATCGAATAATAATTAATGCATACACTACTTTTATTGGGCGATCTACATCTACAAGGAAACTCAATTCTTTCTAGAAATTACTGACTTTGACAATTATTGCATGATCCAGATGCGGTATAGTTTCAAATATTATCGGAGTTATAAGACTTTTTTGTGGAGCACTTAGTCGTGGATTGACTATTTAACATCAGTTGGCAAAGTAGCTTTCTTTCATATTATCCTCTACTCCTGTAAAAATATTTGTTTTTTTAAGACCTAAATAATGAGTGCCTTGATTTTGGCAAAATCAACGCAAAATAATTGTCTGGCATGACTTTTCTTCCTTTATCTTTTCTATATATTGCTCGCTGCACTGAGACCAACGGGCATGATTTAGCTTTTTCTAAAACACCTTCGGTTCTATTACCATTTTAAGCTATGAAATTCGGAAACAATTTATTTTATTAATAAACACTAGAATAACGAGAGTTCCATCTATAGGTTTATAAGGCAAATAAAAGTATGGTATTAAAAATGCATCTGAACCTTTCGTTGCTGCATCGTTGCTTCTTTCAATCAATACCCATGGCTGTAATCTTTATTATAAAAAAATATATATATTATTTCAAAATCTAATAATAATATTACAATTATCCTATATTTGCATACTGTCTAAAGAGTTCATGTCATTTTTGCATTGGCATTGAGTAGCAATTTTAAAACATACCCTAACTTTTTTTTGGCTAATACTCTTAATGATATTTTTTCCCTAAATTTAAATTTTATAAATTTAGAAGAGATTGATTTCTATTAAAGAAATCCTCATTCGAAAAATTATATTTGGTATATTATTAAAAAAATTCTATTCCGCATAAAATATATATTTAAAATAGTATTAGCCTGATGAAATATTTCTATATATTTTAACTAGATTGAAGTCAGAAAAGCTTTTGGAATTGTTTTATCTGTAAAAATGTTAGAGCCACTTCTTAAATTATGATACACACGATATAAGAGTATAAAATCGTTTTGATTTTACTACAAAAGCAAACCTATGATCAAGCCTTGTAAAAATAAGGTTCAGTTTTGTAGTGATTTTATTTTGAACTAGATTCTTTTTCTTGATTACTAATGTTTCATAATTTCCAAAATTTACATCTTTATATGTTCTCAATGAGAACATGCGGTTTTGATATTTTCAAAACTTTATTATCAATTAATTGATTAATTTGATTTCATACGAACTATGCCAAGTTGTGTTGAAGCTGCGAAAAATATTTTTGTAAAAGAATTTATGAGATTTCAAATAATGAATTACAAAATATAGCCTATAGAGCAAAACAAATATATATTATACTAATAAGTGTGTTTTTGGCAGTTCTTTTTAAAAATATTAATAAAATTATTTAACATCGAAGATAAATTCAAAAGATCGATTTTTGATACCAGACTAGTTTTGTTTAAACATTGATAAAATTTTCTCCCATAGTCAAAAAATAACAAGAAAAATAAATAAATAATAATAAGACTTTCACTCTGTCTTTTAAAGACGTTCACACACAGTTCATTTTAAATGTCCAGCCAAGCAAAACCGAAAACAATTTGCAGTGGATTATTACCACTTTTCGTATTTGTCATTTTTGAGACGCCATTTGAGCAAGTAACGCAAGATGGAAGAAACTCTTTGTTATAAACTTCGGGCCCCGTCTGATCTTTAATGGATCAAAGCTTGGAGGATTAACTGCCGGTGTTTAGAGTTAAGTGATGCGTATCCTTCTGTTTTAGTACTTTTAATGTATTACAGTAAAGAGAGTTTGAAATTGTCGAACTCCATCGCTTTCTTATTTATCAAGTAGGAGAGGCTTTTCGTTTATTTTTTGTATTGATTTAGTATGATGGAAATGTAAGACTTGCAAATTTGAAACAAAATTTTCTTTAGATTTCTTTTATTACTTTGGAAATTTAACGGTTGGTAGATTATATATAATTTTTACGCTTACTTTTTTCCTTGGGAATTATTTTAACTGAGTAAATTTCCAAAGAAAATGGTAATTCCAATTGGTCTAAAGATGGACCCCCATTCTTTAAATATTTAGATGTACTTTATCCTCAACATAGAGAATTTTTTTTACAGATGGGTGATTTACGTTCTTTTTGAAAGAGGTCTTATGGATAAACAACGCACTTTTGTCAAGAAACACATTATTAAATATATGTTTTAGAAGAGATATTTCAAGTCTTTGACTTGATAAAGATTTTAAGACCATATCCCTTTTTCGCAAGTTTGAATCCCTGGTCTTAATAATTATTATATATATATATATATAT
>JAPMOR010078621.1:943356-953509 GCA_026543865.1 Argiope aurantia
TATATATATATATATATATATATATATATATATATATATATATATGAGGGAAAACTGGCTCTTACCTGTCTTTCCGGGAAATTCTAAATCAATAGAATTGAGATATTCCTACATGAATTAGTCCAGATAAACATCCAAAATATGAATATAGTAACGGATGAGCATTCTGTATTTTATCATCGTTTTGACGATGGCAGAGGTGCAGATAATTATTTACAAATATTACTGATATGTTTCCTTTCCTATGCATTAATTCTGATTTCTTAACTGCATACAGCCATGTTTCGTTCAGTTCTTACCCTTCGCCAACAAACTTGAACTTCCTGGCGTCACCAATGCGCGCATGTGCCTAAGAGTCACATCATATCAAGCAAGGTTCACACGAGACCAATTACTGCACGCAATAGGCCACGCCTACTTCAGGAGGATCACGTGACCGCAATGGAACTGTGACAAATAGTTACCCAGATGAGTCAACCATTTGCCATTGTCCCGTTGTGGCCACACGGTGTTTGTTCCTGAGGTAAGATTGGCCTGCCAATGTGCGGAATAATTGGCCTGAAAATGTGCGGAATAATTGGCCTGCCAATGTGCGCAACATAATTCGTTTTTAAAATGCAATATATTTGCTACATTTTAAACTGTATTAATTAAAAGCTCAGTCAGAATCCTCAAGCGTCTTTTATGTATTTCATAGAAGTCTCAATCATTCTGTACTTGAACATATTAAACAATCGGTAATATCAACTGTTAAAAAATTCGATATGAAATCGGAATTGGTTATTTCGATAAAACATTGTCTTTGTGCCAATTTATCAAATTAAAGCTGGTTATTTTGATTTGTGCGGCAATATTATAATACCCTGTTGTAAATACAAGATTGTATTGCAAAGAATATCATTTTATTGTAATATTGATATCTACGAAGAAGCATTATTCCCATATATCCTTACAGCCAAATCTGATATAGTATAAAATTCGTTTCGTAATTACAGAAATAGAAAACGTTATTTATATTGCATTATGCAGTTATATAAGATCAGGTCGATTTTTCTCAAAAACTATTAAACAAAATTATAAATTAATCCTTTGTACTCGGAAACCCTTTGCACTCATAATTCATCTAATACAAGAACTTTTTTTATTGCTCCGAAAATAAATATTATATAATTGTTTTAAGTTGAATTTTCCCGTCAAATTAATCTACATTTAACACTCAAAATTAAAAATAAATCAATAAAATGTCAAAATGATGCCTGAGAAAAGACATCCGATTCCAAAGAGGGAATGTAAAAAAATTAGGATCAAGAAGTAGACATTTTAAAGTAATATATTTAGTGGTAAATAATAAATGCGAATAATTTTTGTTTTAAAAATATACGTATTTTGTTTAGCATTTATTTTGTTTAGTTTGAAGGATAATTAGTTGAACTTTCAGCTAATTATCCTTCAAATGGAGTCTGCTTTCTTGACTGCATTAGTAATTCATTATATTAAATTTAAATTAATACAAATTATTTTAGATAAAATATTTAGTATGCGTATTCTGTAAAATTTCAAATAGTTACATTGCTAGCATCCCGGAATAATGCTTTGGTTTGAGTTTGTGTGCTCTCGTGCTAACTAAATATGTTCCTATAGATTAAACTAGAGTTGATTTTCGACAAATAGTTTCCATATGATAGCCTCAAACTAATTACATTTTAATTAACAGCCATGAAGTATCTTTGAAATAAATGATGAAAATATGGCATGCGGACAAGTTTATTACAATATGGAATGAATAATGATCTTAGGAACTTGAATGTAGCTTTTCAAGTCAAAGTCTTAAATTTAATACAGATGTGAAACGATTAATTACTTGTTTCCTCTTATTCGTGTTGGTCTCTATTAAAAATAAGTGCATAAAAAATATAGCGTATACCGTGTATACAATTATTAAATGTTTCAATAGCGTATAGAAGTGGAACTGTTTCACGGTAAAAAGTTTCAGTTCGAAAATAAGTTAGTCAAAAATTAGAAGGTAATAACTTTATTTCTTATTATCAGCTTTCATTAAAATTGAAATAGAATAAACTATCAATTATATGTAGTCTTCCTTTTTATTTTTTTTTCGTAGAACATTGTGATGTTTGGCCGTCATTGGCAACGTATGTTGAAACGATTGGCGATATTTGCCGCCGAAGTTGAGAGTTATTGTTTATATATATATATATATATATATATATATATATATATATATATATATATATATATATATATATATATATATGATATGACTAGAAGAGCTTGTGTGGCGGAGAGAGAAGGATGATTATGCATTCGCTTTGATTTTGAATCGATAATTTTAAGAACAGTCTGTGTGCTGCGTTTTTATTTGAGATCTGTGTTTTCTTTCAGAATATGCTAGTGTCATTACAAAAGTACTGCAACCATAAAAAAATTCGAATTCAACAAATTTCTACGTTATAGACCTCCCTGACTTCGAAAACACATTTTTTGCAATATATTCATCTGTTCGTTCGTGACAAAGATATCTCAAAAACGCATTGAGTTAGACAGATGAAATCTGATATAGACTCTGAATACCAAATCTGTAGATTTGTATCCAATTTTGAGTAAACTAAGTAATGAGTAAGTGTCAGCCCAGCTGTTCGAATATAAGCTAGCTCAATTGCTATAAAACGAAGAATTCAGATAGATAAAATTCTATATACAGATTTAATGTCTATAGTGTTAACACCTAACAAATTTTCAGTCATTTCGTACACAGACTTGGCCGTCTGTATGCCTGTAGTTTCATAAACACGTCAACGCGTTAACTAAAAAACTCAATGGCTTAAATGTATCAAATTTGCAATTTGATTATGTGATTGCTTGCAATTTTTCTTCAATTTGTTGGAAAAATGGCGTCTAAGACACAAATCTGTTTTTTGGGTACTATTAGCCCCATGACAGGGATTATCCACCAAAAAAAATCTTGCCAAAGATAGCGCGATATATTCAGTTCAGTAGCTAAATTCGCGTCAAATGTTAATTATTGTACACCAGTACCATGCAAGGCACTTTCTATGACATAATGCCTAAACTAGAGAGTATACGATAAAGTTTTTGGAGGTCATTCACAATGATTACTTTCTTTTATACGAAGTACACAAAGTGAAAGTATTTCAGTCGCTGAAGATTCACACTTGACGTTTTGATGCTCTTGATAGTTTCAGCCCTCTCCGTGCTCCAGGCTTAATGTATTTACCACTTTGGCCTTAATATCTACTTTTGACTTTAAAACCTAATTATATCAAATTATAAATTAAATTAAATTCTTTTTCCGAGTACAAATGAACACGATACCTAACAAAATGCAAAGAACTTTATAAACCTGACATCATTTAAAGTATAGATCCGTATTAAATCCAGAGCGAATTTCGCCAAGGGGTTTGTTAATCTCCCAGCTTATAATTTCGATACAGAAAAAAAAATAACTAGAGAAAAGGAACGATTTAGAAACATGAGATTTAGCATACAGTTTTGTATACATCATCTAAAGAAGTTTCTATTAAACTTTTAATCAAATCTGCTAAAGAACTAGCCGTCTGTTGTATTAAGTTATCGGATACATGTAAACGTGCATAAAAAATGCAATACCTTAGTTGAAAATAATGTATAATCTTGTTAAAAATTCTTGTAATGACTTGAATTAAAAACATCTTGTTAAATTTGAAAAAAAAAAAAAATGTCGAAAAGTTGTGTGAGAAGGAAAGGCTGTAAAAACTTCTATATTTTTTTTGTTGTTGTTGTTAATACTACGAGAACAGAATTCTGAAGTGCCGGACACTGAAATTAGAAATCTGATTTTTCGTAATTTTCATGGTCATGATTTTTTTTACGTCGATAAAAGAAATAAAAAAGTGGCAATGTTTGCTTGAAAAAGGAAAGAAAATATTATTAAGCTGGACTTCTGTTAAGTGCAAATATCTTATTTTTATTTTCACGTAAATGAAGTATAGCAATCATCAAAAAATTCAAATTCGAGATATTGAGGAATCTGTTGGCTTCAGAACTCCCTGTATCTCGATAACGTTTAGATTTGAATTTTTGGCATTATATATCTATCTATCTGTAAACGTAATAATTACATAACGCAGAGATCTACGTAGATAAAATTAGGTTCACGGGCGTAGCAATAATTAGAAATATTCTTATCAAATTTTGTGTCAGCTCAGTCAAACAGTTGACTGTCTGTCGATCTAATCATCAGAATGCATGTAAACACCATCATTAACAAACGCAGTTACTTAAACGAAATTCAGAATGTTATCTAATTCAGTATGCCCAAAATACATCTTCACACTATCTGTTCAATAAAAATGTTAAATACATGTCTATTCTATTTCTAAACTATTGTCCACCAACACCATGGATGGTATTCGTGGCGTTACCCAAGGCCCACAATTTGACACGAGAGGGGAGAGGGGTAAAAAAAAATTATTGCAGAGTGTGCGAAAAAGGTTCGGGGAAACCACCTCCGGTGGTCTAAATATTGAAATAAGGGGTTTTTCCCAATATTTTAAATAATTTATACATTTTTTCTCAGTGTTTTATTATATATATATATTTCAAAGATGACAAACCTCAATCCAACGTAGCTTTTTATTCTTTACTGATTTTGATTCTGAAGATTTTAGTATTTATTAATATTTTCATTTCATTATAGTTTTCTCTTTTTTAATGATTTCTATTCTGACGATTTAAGTATTTTTTCTTTCTGATAATTTTTCTCTAGATATACCTACTTGTACATATATAATTCTACTAATCAGTTTGCTGATGCCTTCTATTTTCTACCAGAGGAAGGTATATTCATTCTCAAAAAATGGATTATTTTAAGAGATTTACGTTCTCTTAATGCATCATGTTTTCCATTAAAAATAACCTTTATAAATTAGTTATGTGCTTGTTGTATTGCTGTGACTTATGGAACATTACAAGCCCGCTGACAGTTATCTGTCAGCGATTTAAGCCGAGTGAGAGTCTCTTGTTTTTTCAGTAGTGCTTACTGGGGCCAAGAGTACGACTTAATTATTTCATGCGTCACATTTGCTTTCACAACCCCATTTTACAGGGGGACATAATCACACACCTCACAGATAGAACACAGAAAAAGAACAACAACCATGCCCGAAACGGGACCCCCAAATCACGGGGAAGATGCGCTAGCCCTATGCCAGGACGCCGACGACGTGATTGTACATGAAAAAATATTCATTTAGATGGAAAAAAGGGTAGTTCCTTTTAGAATTACTATTGCTAATAGTCTCGTATAGATAACTGCTTCCATCATCATTTACAAAGGAAATTAAAATTAGCAACAAGGTATTATTTTAACCAATTTAATTTTGATTACAGTTTATACATACGAATCACAACGCAACTATTCTCATGCCACATTATTTCCAAGTAGCTGGAGTGGTTTTGATTCAAATTTTGCCATTCACTTCATTGAAAGGAGTGGAGCGATCTCACACGCTCGCTCGTCATTGGTTGATTAAAAATGTTTAGTGGAAATAAAGCTCGGCTTACAACCTTTTGAATTCGGTGGTTTTGAGACATTTAAATAAAAAGAATGCTTGAATGGAAATTGAATTGAGAGAATTTAGGTCAGGTAAAAATTATCCATAGTCGATAAACAATTAACTACCAAAATTTAGCAAACCAGTGACAACGGTAGCAAGAGATAAATGATAGAGAAATGATTGTAAATTAGCTATAAAAGGAACTAAACCACTGCTTAATAAAAGCTAGTGATAGGTCTTTTGTATTTAAATTACTGCCATATTAATTTTATTACCGTTTATTACTGTAATAAAATTTGTATTAGTATTTAGTTTTATTAATGTCATAAAAATTCCTTAGTTCTAAAATACGAAACAATTGTATTAAAAAAAACATTGAGTAAGGAATGTTTAAAGACATTCTTTATTAATATAAGTAATATGTTCATTGAGTTCAATTATCTATTAGTATGAAAAATTAATATAAAATCGTTCTGAAACAAATAATACATTGGGATGTTGTTCTACATTTTTTTATCGACGTTATTTTGAATTTTTTAGAGGCTTTCAAAATTCAACCTACATATTGCATTTATTTATGGACGGTGTGAATTTGTAGTACAATCGAACAATGCAGCAGCAAAATTCAAAAGCTTCATAATATGCAATTAAGTTTTTCATAAAATAGTCTTACAAAGTTAATCCAATAAAATATTTTTTTCTGAAGAATAATTAGATCATCTGACTTCCAAAAATGAATAATTATCGTCCTTATATAATTAAATTCAAAGAACCACTCTAAAACTCTTGAGGCAAAAGTTTATTTTTTAATTAAACAGATCTTGTTAATTTTAATTGCAACTTCCATGTTAAAGTATTTTATTTTAGAATTTACCTTTATTAAGAGCTTCAAAAGACAATATTAAATTAAAAATAATTACCTTAAGAAACTCGAAACCACACTTTCAGCTTCCGTTTAGCAGCTGTTTAATGAAAATAAGTTTTTTTGCTCTCTGAGACTTTCGGCCTATTTCTTCATAAATATAAGTCTTTACGCAAAATCAAGAAAAATGTAACTTGTTATATTCTTTCCAGTATCTGCCACCGCTTTATTTAGCTCTTTTTGTGCATGCCCTTAAAATGGCATTCCTCTCTTTATTTCACTTCAACGATGTAAAAATAAAAGACGATCTTTATAATGGCGGACTTTAGCTTTTTTGAAAAAAAAATCCCCTCGGAAAGTGATTTAATAACAATGTAAGCGATATTTTACGTACAAAAAGTCAAGTAACTAAACCACTTAGAAAGTCCCTCCCTGGCTCACATTTTTTTCTTCTTCTGCTACTTTTTATATTATTCTTTTCTTCGCTCAAAAAGCCCATTTGGACAGCAAGATTTCGATTTGCATATCAGAATACAAATAATGCAGTTCTGCATACACCCAGCAATTTTTTTCTGGCCGTAAATGCTCGCAGTCATTGTGTCTTAAGATCTTCATTTTTTTTTTTTTTTTTTGTATTTTTATGCAGCTGACTTTTCTAAAAAAGAAAATATGAGAGAAAATGCTCTTTGAAACAAAATTAGCTACCCGTTGCAGGTTTTTGAAACATTGTATACCTGAGAAAATATCTGATTAATTAAGAAAAGAATAGAAAAAATAAACTGAATTTCAAGTCTCATTTTAAATAGTCTCATGATTACTAGACTTTCTCTCACTAAAGGAAAGTGTTCCAAAGGAAAATTAAGAAGCATAATTTTTAGTATTTAGGTAATTAGATGACCACGATAAATTAACCAGTCTGAAATTAAAAATAAATCCAGAGTATAATTTACAGATAAATAGCATATACTTGAAATTAGATCTAAAATTTAATTCTGAAAATTAAAAATAACATTTAATTTTAATTTACAAAGTTTTACCAGACATTTTTTAAATAACAAGGCGTGTCAAATTAGTCAGGGAAGCCCTAACATTCAATTCTTTATTTCTGATTGAAAAGAAAATAAATCTAGATTTTAAATGCCCCCATTGGTTTATTTTTATTATTTATTAATAAACAACTCGTGTTAATTAAAACGATTAAAAAGATTTAAATATTCTAAAAGCTAACTGCAATGAATTCACCTTCACAACTTTACAAGACAAAGAATATAATAGATAGAAAAACCACCCTTTGCAGGTTTTTGAAACCTTGTATACCCGAGAAACTGTTCGACTAATAAAGTAAAGAATAGAAAAACGAAGTTGAATTTTAGGTCACATTTTAATCAGTTCCATGATTACTAAGTTTGTTCTCAATGAGTGACAGTGTTCCAAAGAAAAATAAGGAAACATAATTTTTTACATAATTAGGTAATTAAATGATCAATTAATAATAGATTAATTAGCCAGTCTCAAATTTTTACGAAAAACATCAAATGCCCAGAATATTATTTGTAAATAAATAGCTTATATCGAAAATTATATCTAAAATTTAATTCTACAAATGAGCGATTACATGTAATTTTAATTTAATAATTCTTATCAGACTTTTGTTTTAAGTAACAAGAAGTGTCAAATTAACCAGGGAAGCCCTAACATTCAATGCTTTCTTCACAATTGAAGAAAAAAAATCTGGACATTAAATGCATGCCCACATTTGTTTATAATTATTATTTATTAATAAATAACTAGTGTTGTGGTGGTATGTGGATTATTATGATCTGTGCAGTAAGCAACAGGACGAATGTTGTAGGAAACATTTCTTTAATAATCACATTCACACACTAAACAATTACAAACACAAAGACAAGACATTTACGCGCGCGCTTCACAGTTCAGCGTCACATCTCCTTCTTATTACAATCGCAATGCATTATGGGATTACATATGGGATGGCTTAATCAGGTATCGCCATCTAGTATCCAAAAGAGAAGATAAGTGTATGCAACTGCTACAGTGTTAATTAAAATGTTTAAAAACATTTGAATATTCTTGAAGTTAATTACAGTGCATTAGCCTTCACAACTTTGCAAGTCAAAGAATATGATCAATTTAATTTGGCCAAAATTAGCGAATCATTCTGATGAAAAAAAAAAATGAAAGCGATACCAAAATATTATTTGTTATCGTCTCTTCCTAATTTATAGCCTTTATTAAATAATTATTATAATGAAGTGTAGTAACTGTATATACTGACACATGAAAGCACTCTGATTTTAAAAGAAGGGATCAGAGAGATTTCAAACCAACGACAATATGTCTTGGGTCTGTGATCTTATTAGGTTTTAATCTAAGGAATTAAAATCCCTAAAGAACATAGATGCTGCTATGCCTATTAAGAAAGAGGAAGTAAATGAGAGAGCGAGGCAAGACAAAGATATGCAAAAGTAGAAGAGTTTTTAAAATATAACTGAAATCATATTATGCCATCAAATATTTATAAATACCAAATTAAAAATATTATTCACCAAAATCTGCCGGTAGCATAAAAAAAATCAGTAATTTATCATTAGAAGATATATATTTAATTCAAAACAATTAAATATTCATGAATGCAATATGTCATATTGATCCATCATCACCTTCTATTTTGGGAATATTTTCTTATGTTTATTCAAATGGAAATCCATTGAATACTTCACTTATCTATGTATTCGAAGTAATTTTAATATTGAATTATAATATATTATCGTTACAAATGGTTTATTTTTTGCTTACAACTATCAAAATTCGATAAATTGATGCACATATGGCATACGGGCAAAACAGTTAAGTGGTTAAAAGTTGAGATCAAATGAAGATAGCAATCTAATTACAGCCAAAGATACTGAAAAAAAGCACATGGAACAATAAAAACTAGAGAAGATAGCTATGTACGACTACATGTAGCTATGTACAAAAAAATTTTGGCTTCAAAAACTTTGAACTTCTGTAGCTTCGAATTATTTTTTAAAGAACCTGCGAATGAAATTGGGATGACTTTCTTAATTCGTGAAACGAATGAAATCATTATTAGTTTAATCATTATTAGTTAATGAAATCATTATCTAGTTTGTCTCCATATGCTTTGCTTGTCGGTGTAAAAATTGATGAAGAATATTATCTTAAAAACTCTATATTAACATTTATAATTATAGGAAAATAACAAATCATAACGATTCTGAAATTTCATTACGTTTCTTTTAACTCTTTGTACTCGAACGTCTCCTCTCAGTCACCATTCAAGATTGTGCCTCATTTGGTCATTTTATCTATTTTTTTTTATTTTAAATGTTAAAAATACCTGTAGAATGTTAAAAAGAAGTAGATTCAATTTTCAGGGGCTCAAAACATTTGCATATATTTACTTTTTGGTGTAATAAATAAATCCATGTATTAAGTGAATAATTATAAGCGAATTATCTTTTTGAGTGCAAAGAGTAAAATCGTATAAACCGTTCAAGAGTAGGATTGAATGATATAGCAACAATCTGATGTTTTGTATCAGGCAAAACTAAGCAAATGAAGATTATCATGAATTCGGTATTAGTTGAGGACTAGATTGACATTCGCCTCTTCCGCATTAACTTTTGATCTGATAGTATTATATTAATCTGATGCAAAGTATTATCAGTCTGAT
>JAPMOR010078621.1:953519-964823 GCA_026543865.1 Argiope aurantia
ATCTGATAGTATTATATTAATCTGATGCAAAGTATTATCAGTCTGATACCACGTATTAACTTTTAATCTGATAGTATTATATTAATCTGATGCAAAGTATTATCAGTCTGATACCACGTATTAACTTTTGATCTGATAGTATTATATTAATCTCGATATAGTATAATTCGCAATCCTTCCTTCGTAACTCAATAAATATGATTTTTTTAAATATAATTCATTCCCAGTCATTATTCTTTTTTTACCCATGTGATACCGCATACCATTAAAATATTCCCACATTCTCCCATATTAACTATATAAGAGACTATCGTTCTTATATATTTGTTCATATATTTATTAACTATATGAATTGAGTCTTCCTTTTTTTCTTACCGCCAACCCGTCAATCACTGTCAAAATCAACGCCACCGGCCCATCGCCATCAATACCTCTTCTGATCAAACGAAATTCCAATATTGAATAAATATCAGCTAAAGAATCTCGGCAACAGTGTGTGTGAACCAACATCCATCGAGTAATATGTTTCATTCTTATAAGTAAAGAAACTATGACTAGCTATATCAGGTACAATAGAGTATCAGTATTTGATATTATACTCTGTACAAATACTCGGTATTTGATACAGTAATACCGGCTCCCAATTACTGAGATTTCTTTTTCTAAACTTGCTTCATTATTATCTTCCATATACTATAGAAAATACTTCTATATAATTCTCTTAATTTTTCAATTTTAGATAGAATAGAACACTTGCCAAGATTTTTCAGTCTTTAAAACTAGGTACTCTCTCATCTTGTAGATCTAAAATTTTATTAATTTTTCGTTTTATACTAAAAAAATGTTAAAATTTCACTCATTTAAATCTAAATTCTGACAAATTTTTTGCATCTTTCTTGCTCCGACAAAAAGATATTTTTACGTATCCAATTCTGGAGGTGAAAATACTTTTGGAGAGGCTTTAAAAAAGAAACAAATACGGCGAGATAAAAAAAAATCGAAATAGAATTTAGAAATGAGCTTCTAAATATAACTTTCATTAAGTCTTAAGACGAAGAAGTGAAAAATATCCAAAATAAAGTTAAGAGCGAGAGAGATCTGCGTGTATTGCTAAAATTTTCATTCTAATACTTTTTTTATCCAATTTCTTTCCCGACTTCTAAACAACCAGTGAATATTTTCATTATTTTTTAGATTGCATTTCTTCATTTCGACTTTCTTACTTGATCTTTTTCACTGTTTTTTTATGCTCTGAAAAAAAATTCAATTAAGCTTCAGACTAAGCGTACACAGTGAGACGTTAAGCCACGGTTTTTCCTGGTCTTAGGGCCATGCTCGACTGCCAAAAGTCAGCAATTTTTCTTCGTTTTGATTTTCATTCTTTCCACTTTTGCCCAACTACTATATTTCTCATTTATCTTTAATCACTTCTGCCTCTGAGTTGCTTTCCGCACTTTTCTATACCGGCTTATTCTATCGAAGGTTTTTACGATTAATTTTCTTCAACCTCTCCCACTTCCTTTATTTAGTTCTGAAAGCAAAAAGAATGTGAAAATTGATTTTTTTTTCTTGTTTTAAAATGTTTTAGAATCCTTGGAAAAGCTAACATTCTTTTTAGTTTAGTGTTGGAATGTATAACTTGTTTGGAATATCTTTTTAAAACACACTTTCATATATAGTTTAGATAAGAAGCTGGAGATATTTTGGTAAACACATAAGAGGGAGTTATTAGAAGGAATAAGAAAAATGAATGCATCTTCTCTTGTTTAGGATGTAATTTTTGTAAGAAAGAAAAAATGTATGCTAATATATGTGGAGATGAGATTATTTATTGACTATACAGTGCCTTGTATGTTCAATAGGTCATTTTAAGCTTTGTACTGATGACATATTACACCATCATGAACGATTCAATGAATTAATACTTGCGGAATACATTTCATATCATTTTAATTTTAGTGTTTTTGAATATTTTATAAAAATAAGTGTCTGAATTCCCCAGCAGAATCTACGACTACTAGCAAAATGTTGGTTAATAATGTGAGATCTAACTGTGATCCATTGCTTTGTTCTCAAACTAAAAATTGAAAGATAGCAAGTCAGGTCACTGATAAAGAGATAAAATATATAAAATTAAGTTCTCATTCGTAACAGTAGAAAGTTTTGGACAACAACATCGACACGAAGGAAACAACGTCACCGTCAACAACTTGCGTCAATGCACAATTCATTTTCACAAACTTTTAACTCAGTATTGATTTAACATCCAGATTCAAAATATTTTACGATATATCCCTGATGCAAATATTCGATAGTTCGTATGCCATAAATTATCTTAAAGGTGTCGTAACGATATTGTTCAGCCTTTTACCATATTAGTAAAGATAATGTGCGATGCGTCCATGATGCTTTTAGATATTTTTAAAACCCTCCAATAATCGTTTATATTACAATATTATTGGGCATTTTCAATTAATATGTAACTCTAGCAAACAATAATTAATCAGGCTGCCGTGACAATATTGTTCGATATTTTACTTTATTAGTAAAGATATTGTACGATGAATCCCTGATATCATTAGATATTCCTAAAACCATGCAATAATCGTTAAGATTATAACATTGTTGGGCATTTTTTTTATTAATATGCAACATTCTCAAACAATAATTAAGGTTTCGTAATAATATTGCTTAATATTTTACTATATTAGTAAAGATATTGTGTGATGCATCCATGATGTTGTTAGATGTTCTTAAAGCCGTGCAATATCGCTGATATTACAATATTGTTGGGCATTTTCCATTAATATGTAACACTTACAAACAATAATTCAGATGTCGTAACAATATTTTACCACATTAGTAAAGACAGTGTACGAAGTAACCATGGTGTTAGATATTTCTTAAACTCTGCCATACCATGGATATCCATGATATTATTCGATATTTCTTAAAATGTTGTTGGACATATTGCACTAATAGGCAAAACGCTAATACGAATTAAAACTTGATTAATTTAAACAAACAATCAAGTGGAGATTGATTAACAAAATTTAATTATAGTAATCCGAAATATTTGATACCAAGTGCTATTATGGTAAAATGAAATAAAACACACCGATGACCACCATATCTACAGACATCGACGTTCGATTCATGCATACTGTGATTGTTTCGATGGAACTCGATAACATTCTTACGAGCTGCATTAAGTACGAAATATTTTTATGCCTTATTCTACGCTCCATTTACAAAATAAGATTACGCGAGATGTCCTCTCCGAATTGCCCTTGTCTGGTTCACGAACTAGAGCAAACTAGAAGTTTGCTTAAGAAGCCAACAACATTTAGAGAGGGGGAGATCCAATTTCCCAACAACTCCCAGAAAACTGAATTTAGACTAATTGAGTGGATAGAAAAGAGTTCAACTCTTATTCGATTGATATTTATCTGGAAATGGGTGGGCAGTTGCAAATAAAATGTAGTAATAGTTTTCCCAATAAATAAATTTATAGAAATATACACAACCAATGTAACTGCTTGAATATCTTCGGACGCTATGAAATATTCCGAAAATACAATTTATGCGGAAGTACCGTTGTTGACACTGTTTGATTAAAGTACTTAAATTTCTTATTTTATCATGAAACGTAAATTTTATTCAGTTCTGAAAAATAAATAGGACATTTTAGATCTCACACTTATAAGATAAAAGTGAACACACCTAGTAAAATATTTGATAAAGAAACTAATTATTCATTCGTATTTTTAGATGAGAATCGATTGAATATAGAATTGCTAGCTTTCCCAATAGATTTAAAGTAAATATTACTTTATTTTAGTTTGAAAAATCGCACTGTATCTTTCCGAGTAACACAACCAATTAGCAGGAGTGGTCTTCACGAAACTGTCTCACACATTTCCAAATAAATGCGTTAACTGCACTCCTTGCTGCATAAAAATTGTGAGTCTTGGGTATAGCCGTGAACGCCAAAAGTGTTTAAATTTCGAAGATACATACATAAGTGTTTGTAATAAGGTGAAGAAAAACAGAATGCGTTTATAATGTCTTTTTTTTTTGGCGAAAAAAAAATTGGCACAGAATTACAATTTTAGCAACCAGATGATATATTAAATATCATTGGTATTAATCATTGAATTTTTGAATTTTTGCATTTCTATGGATGAAAATATAAAAACCTACAGACGGTCAACCGTAAAAAAATTTAGTTAAAAATTCAATGCAGATTTACATTATAGACGCTAAAAGTTTGAATAAATTATGTATAACCAATTCTTTATGTTTTGTATTACCGTGTTCAATTTTACTTCAAAAAAGAGATAAACAAAAAATTGTCCTCTATAAATATTGTTTTTAAATTCTGGCAGAAATAAGAAAAAAAAAATATAGAACAATCAAATCTTATCCTTCTTATTCAAAATGTTTCTGAATTAGCGTATTGACAGACAAACACGATTTCAAGATTTTATTTCTCGAACAGGATTGAATAGAACGTGGATATACGTCAAAATCCCAGTCATTTTTTTTATAATGTCAGATCTTTCCTTGGAAAAAAGTAAGTAGAAAGATACAGCATTTGAGATTCAGATTTCATCATTAGTTATTCAGACTGGAAAAAAGAGCACTGAAATGACAATTCCTTTTCAATATCTAAAAAGGACGTTAGAAATCTGAAGATGTCTGATCTAACCTTTATAAAAATAAATTATTTTCTTTTATTATCTTTGGGAAAAGTATAAAAATATACAAGAAAGTAAAAAGAAACGCATCTTTTTAAAAATATGTAAAATCAATATATTGATTAGTTTATCTCTATCTATTTCAATATACAGAATCTATTCAGGAATAATATAGTTTGGTTCATCACGCCTATTTTCAAGTCACATGCATCTTTTAGAAAAGGTCTTTTCTTTTGTTTGACAATTTATAGAGTGGAAAAATTGAAGAGTTACTTTCAGGAATCTTGACTTCTTATTCACATCACATTTCATGCAAAATTTAGTATTTTGACTTATTCAAGTAATATTTATTAGAAGAATAGCGTCATCTTGAAACAATAATAAGAAAAAGAGAAAGGAATGTGTTATAACCTTTCAGAGTTACTATCTCAAAAGAGTGTAAAATATTTCGAATTTCAAAAAGGGAAAATATTCACACTTATCCTTAACCCTTTAACCGTCATGTCCATATGTCATACGAGTATCGAAATAATGCTTCTTAAGTTTAAAATTAAATTATTTAAAGACCCGTGAATTTTATAGATTATTAATTGTATTATTTGAAAATAAACTGCATCAGTCAGTATCCAAAAGGACATATATTATCTAATAAAAAATAAAAAAGTAAAGCAGTTAAGAGGTCAAGGAATTAACTTTATTCACCTCATTCCTTTTATATAGGAATATCGAAAAATTTGTTTGAATTTATCATTAATTTATTTTATTACAAGACTGACTTTCAGACGAGTTTTAATCGAGAGGTTAAATTGTGATTCTCTTCAAAATAAATTGTATTTTAACTATAATAAATTTTGTATTTTATTTATAATAAATTGTACAAATAACTCAGAAAAGGGAAAGGGGGAATTAAGAATCTGATTTCTAAATTAAAAGAAATATAAGAATCACTTTTATGTATGATTTATAATTGTCCGCTATAATATAGCTAAAATATAATTATGGATGAAATATAGATTCAGTCACGGTTTTATAACTGATTTACTGTGGCTAAAACTGAACTAAGTTTTCAATTTGTAATTTAATATTGTCACGTATGTTATTTAGTGTGAAACTCAATGACACACGCAAGAAGTAGAGCTAAACCAATTTATTAACTCAACTCAGAACACAGTGACTGACAGCTCTTCTGCTTTTATATTAGCAGAGAAAGTTCTAGAATACTTTTCTGGAGACAGTAAGAAGAGTCCAGAACACTTGTCTGGTAAACTAAAGAAATGTTCAGAATCTTCTGGAACATGAAATAAAGGAAAACATAAAATCAAGGAATTAAATATTTACACAGGCTGTGTATCACATTGTCTCTAGCGGGATTCGAACTTACAATCTCTTGATTAAGAGACCAGTGCTATGACCATTCGGCCATGAAGAGTCGACGGCATCTTTTCAATGCGGCAATATCTTTAATTCTCTTAGCATAGAGTATAGTTAATATTATCAAGCAGGGTAATCTTACCCGGGAAACAAAATACTAGCTTTTTATTTGAAATGTATTTCTTTAATCCAAAATGCAAACGAAAATATATTATTGTTGAAGCATATTCAACATCTGTTGCGAGAAAGGGAAACATTTAAATAATTGCATATTATTTACCCAATACTCATAAAAAATAAACAAATCAATGGTAAAATCATTAAAAATAGATATACAATAACAATATGCAAGAAAACGAAATACTGAAATATAAATTGGATAAAAGAAAAAGTAAAGAATACCTAATGGGGGGGGGGATAAAATAAAAAAAAGAAAAAGAAATATATTTCACAAATGCCATGAATGAGCAATACAGTGATATTCTAAGAACACTGTGATGGTAATTAACTCACTTCCTGACGAAGTATTAACCCTTCGTATACAATGACGAGTCTGACTTATGTACCGAATTACTGGATTTTTAATTTTAAAATTTAAATAAATTGAAGGCATTAAGTAATTTAAAATGATAAAAGGAGCACTTAAAAACATTTCAATATCGTAAATATACTTATAATATTATAGGAATTAAAATAATAATAAATATTCCATATAGAATGTATCATCTAATTAGGAAATTAAGTAAATTCGTAGGTTAAGAGCTAAATGTGTTTTAATTCCAATTTTCTACTTCCTACATCATCATTTGATAATGATTTATGATTAAATTCAAAAATACTTATATAATGACGTTGATTGTAAAATATTAGAGAAAATTGTCTCTTGATCGATACATATGTCGTGAAAAATATTAATCTTTCTGAGATTTTAAAGTTATTCATAAGCACTACGAACAGGAACACACAATTGCGTCGTTAGTACCGACTACAGACTGAGAAAAAGGGCATGGAAAGCATTAATTTCTTTTATATGATGGAGAAAATCTTTCCCCAAAAAAATAACTAAGCCAATTATTACTTTAGGTGTGTGATTTTCACATGATACGGCAGTTCAAAGTTAGACAATTAATGTTATAGAAATTAAATACTCGAATGTTGTAGAAGTAAGTAACCAAAGGGAAACCAGAAACTCTACAACTCAGAAGGGATTTTTGATTTTTAGTTTAAGCCATTAGAAAAAAAAAGTAGAAAACGTGGATAAATTGAATTGATCACACATATATAAATAAGCATTGAATGCAAACATAATGTTAGAATAAAAAATCTACAAAAGAAAAATAAAATTTGAAAATACTTGAGCAGTTATGAGGACTCTTTAAAATCATATTTTCTTTTCATTTTTTTTCATGTTATTTATATACAATTTTTATTAGAAGAATTTATTAAAATATCGTAATTTGTCAAGTAGCGTATAAAAAAATAGTTATGCACTCTATATCTTAAATGATGTTCTTTAAGTATTTTCTGAATTCTATGCATGTGCTATGTGTGAATATACTATGTGTGTTCTATGCACTCAATGTTTTAATATTTAGTTTAAACTATTAGAATAATAAATAGGTAGAAAACGAGGAGTATAGAATTTATTACACATATGTAAATAAGTATTGAATAAAAATACAATATTTGAATAAAAATAATGCACAAACGAAAAATAAAATTTGAAAATACTTCAGCAGCTGAGAAGATCAAAGAGAGTTAATTAAAATCATATTTTATTTTCATATTTTTTCCTTTATGTTATATGTAATGTATATTAGAAGGATTTATTAAAGTACTGTAAACTGTCATATAGTATATAAAATAGCTATGGACATCAAGTCTTAAATGATCAACCTTAAATATAATCTGTAATTCCATGAAACAGATCAATCCTCCAGACGTTAGCAATATTAACGATAGTATTATTTATTTTACTTTTATATCTGTTCGGATTTTTTTTATTTTATTTAAAATCTGACAAATAACGCCAGAAAATCTCAAAGAAACAATTTTAAAAAAAATAAAGCAATATTTCACCCTTAGATGGATTTTTTTTTTTAATTCTTGACATACTGCATGCATTTTCCTTTCTCTTGACTTTTGATTCCGATTCCCAGAAACATAAAAGAAAATCCACAGAAAACACCTTTCTTGACAAATTCCTTCCTAAGTTTTTATTCCGAGGAAATTTCGGGGGGCGTCACGGGGAGGAGGGAGGGAAGCTTTACCCAACACTGAGCGAACACACATGCATTTCACTTTTCTTTTACTCCAAACAAATCACCCTTCATGTTTCCCGCCTTCTCGATTTGAGCGGTTGCAAATCGACAAATTGATTTTTCGGATTCTATCCCTGAATTGATTGCGCTCATAAATGTTCTTCTTCCTCTGGATGAAGTTCGAGAATCCTTAGAATATTTAAAGTTGATTCTTGTGAGTTTGACATTTGGAAGTAAAATGTGTAGAGTTGTATTGGTGAAATGGAATACCGAGAGATTTTTCTTTGAGTTTGTATTTGAAGTATAAAGAAAATAGCATCCACAAACAAAACAAATGTTCATGTTGATAATATATTTTAAATAAAGAGAATTTTTAATCTTAAACAGAGGTTAATTTTTATAGCTACTTAGATGCCATAATTGTGGATTAGTTGAAAGATTTTTTGCAGAAATCTGATTGATATGTACTGTTCGTTCCAGATTCGAAAACTATCAGCGCTTTTCTGCATGTGATTTTGCACGTTTATTTAATAAAAATAATAGAGAGAGGGGAAGAAGATGTTTATATTTAGCAAAACGGGGCGAAATCAAGTTATCGGTGCAGGTGCAATAATCTCTCATCTTCCTACGTTCCTTTATTGAAGTACAATCGTTAAAAAGTGTAAGTCCCTGAAATTTGAAGCGAACATCAACTCTAAAATATTTATATATATATATAGATGGATTAAATTTAGAAGGGCGGCGTAAATCGCATTTTCTATGTTTTCCAAAAATTAACGGAACGCGAAAAGCTATATGTTATTCGGAAATAAAATGGCATAATTTTATTATTTTCAAGGACTTCTTGCACAGGGATCGAAGTAAAATTTTGCAATGGTTTCGGTTTTAAACTCAATGGCACAGTGTCATTTGAAATAAGCACAATTTACGAAAATATGAAATTTCATTTTATTTCTTCGTCATTAAAGTGCATACTCATATTCAACTAAAACAACATTATGAAAAGTTCTATTTTGTAAAATGTATATTTGTAAGGCTTAGAGAAAAAAATTATATTTTAAAGATTTTTCTCAAGACTATTTTTTAATTAGATGGAAATGTTCCAGGTATCTTAATTTTTGAGGAAATGAAGTAAAATTGGTAATGGAGATTTTGGTTGAAAATTAAAATAAAACTGTGTATGTATTTATGTTTTGAGCTCTTTGAGATAGTTAAAAAGCACTTTTAGCTCAGAGAAACATAAAATTCTTAGGATAATTTATTGTGTATGCATGAAGATATTTTTGAAATTTAGGCTTTCATTGAAATTGCAAAAACATGGAAATTTTTGTTCCAAATAAATTTACATAGGATAATAAGGGAAAAAAGTTATAAAAAATTAAAAATCAAGTCAATTGAAACATTTTTAAATTTTAAAAAAAATCACATATTTTATTTTATAAAAAATATTTCGTATTAATGAATTTTTTAAAGATATTTGACGTATTTATCTTTTAATACGTGTGCATAAAAATTTTAATTTTACGTATTTGTTTTCATAAACGTAATTCAAAGTATTAAATAATCGTCAAAGGGGTTTCCAAATATCGGAACTTGGCATCTGTATCTCCCTTTCCGACACAATGTTACTATCACCGTTTCTTCAACATTGCGTTTTAAAATCAAGCATCAAAATAAATCTACGCTTTTTAACGAGTTTTTCACTTCTTCGCTGCACTGGACTGTAAGTGTCAAAAATTAATCTTGTGAAATGTAGCTCATTGTTATTAAATAAACTTTTCGGTTTTAAAACGTTATCTTACAATATTTTTATCTATATCTACATTAATAAATAGATTTGTGACATATAATTAACGGTGCTCTAGAATTATATTCTTAGTTATTTATTAAAATATAACATTTGAAATTTAAACCCTATGCCGTTTGGTTGGAAATTCTAGAAGATATTTACATGGTTTTCTTAAAAAAGAGTTTTAAAAAATTAGAATATTTCCCCAAGAAAGTAGAAAATTGAAAATACGAATGTTATTTCTTTTTTTCTTGAAACATTATTGTCTATGCCTACATTAATAAATATATTTTTGGCATATAATTAACATTACTCTAGAATTATAATCATCGTTATTCGTATACGAAAATATAACATCTGAAATTTAAACTATATGCCATTTGGTTGGAAATTCCAAAAGATATTTACAGAGTTTCCTCAGAAAAGAGTAAAAAATATATTAGAACATTTCCCCAAGAAAGTAGTAAATTAAAAACACGAATGTTATTTCTTTATTTTTTTTTCCTTATTAAACTTTGGAAGCTACCGTGCCCATATAAACCCCCGAGGCAATTTTAATTCTACAAACACTTACAAAAGTGCTGCGCTTCCAAAGAAAAAGGAACAAAAAATGTCGTTAAAAAACTCAAGAAAAAAATGCATTTATCCCTAATTTTGTCTTCAGAGAAATGAAATAAATTGCGAAAATCTCCCATCTACGTCGAGTTGAGCGTCCCGTTTGGAAAATTAATCTCATTTCTTAGGAAGTAGAAAGAATTGGGAAAGAAAATAAGAAAGATTAAAAATACAATCCAGACTAGATAAGAAGAAAGAAAAGTAAAAATTTCCAAAGTGTAAAGGATAATTTTATTTTCTGAATTATACGATTTTTATTCATATTGTAACCGTAAAAGAAAACCAAGCGTTCGGCAAAAATAAATATCTGATTGAGTTGGACGTCAGGATTATTTTATTAGCTTCTGCTACGGTTAAAGAAAGGTTACAGTATTTTAAAATAATGATATAAGATTTTTCAGAGATAAGTATTCCAAATTATTGCTACTATTCTCAGTGAATAAATATATCATGAATGAGATAACAATATATTATTTCAATTCAAACGTGAAAATAAATCATGAAATAAGAGAATTATTCATGTCAAAGATTATTTCTTCAGTTAATTTGAATGGAATTATGTTCATTA